>VZSV01000013.1:4569136-4601367 GCA_013398735.1 Nothocercus julius
TCACTGAAACCTGAACCTCCCTTTTCCTACTTCCTTCAGTGATATACTCTTAAAGTTTTCTTTTGCATTTGGACGTTGAGGATTTTGTTCTCCATGTTGAAACGATAAAATCCAGAGACCTTTTGTTTCAATTGCTGGAGGGTTATTTTTTATTTATGTCTGTGAAACTAAGAATTTAAATTATGGAAATTTAAATTGCCAACTTTATTTAATGCTTGTGCATGCTCTTTGTTTCCTTAAACAACTCTTGCTCCTTTGATAGAAACTGCTCCTGTGATGTAGGAAAAGGACAAACTAAAATAAGCAAGAATTAATTTTCCCAGAAAGTAGCACATGCAAAAACATTCATGGTACCTACCAGCCTTCCTTCTACCCATTTATGATCAAATCTGGTTAGTCCATATTGCCCATTTCTAAGAGCACCATAGTCCAAAACACTACTGTATTGACTCCTAAGCAGAGAAAGAACAAGTGACATTGTTTGGAACTCAACTGTCCCCACCACATTTCACTTCCAAGATTTAAAAATAAAAAACGGAACCCCAAAGCATTCATTATTTAAGTTAAACAATGAAATCTTTGCTGTGTTGCTTGAAGCCTTGCTTTGCTCCGAGTGTCTTGGGACGTCTTTTTTTCCTGGAGAGCGCTGAAGAATACATTTTACAAAACACAGATATGTGCAAAGCAAGGCCTCTTCCCATCAGCTCCAGGACTACAGGTTGTCATGAAATGTAGAAAAAAATAGAAAGGAATTATTCCAGGAAATCATGAGAAAAAGCAGTTTAACCTCACAGTCTAGGTAAGCTATAGGGAGGTAGTTGTCAAAACGCTGCCGTCTCCTTCAACTTTTCTGTTACCTAGGAAATGCTAAGAATAAACAAGATGAAAATGTGAAAATGCCTCAGCTTGTACTAGCAAGCCGGAGCAGCGTTGACAGGATTACAAAAGTTGCCTAATTAATTCCTTCTTTGCTAATATCCTCACAGAGAGCTCACTTGGGCTGGTAAACACCCAGCAACTCCGAGCTTAGCTCAGGAGTTACTGCAGCCTTCTCGGCAAGCCTGCACGCTCCTCTGCACCACGGCCTGCCCACCGCCGGGGCCGCTTCCAGCAGAGCAGGGATTTCTTCCGGCAGAGCCAGCATCCCGAACGAAGCAAGGGGTGGGCCGCGAGGGCTGACAAGAGGTCCTCAAGCCCTTGTAGTCCCCTCCAGTAAGGCAGGGTACTCTCTGCATCCCCCCTTCTACCACTAATGCTTGGAAAGTGAAGAAGCACGCCTTAGTGCTGCTGCTTTTTTCTCTCCTCTCCTCTCCTCTCCTCTCCATCTCTCCTCTTTTCCCTCCTCCTTCTTCTTCTTCTTTTTTTCTTTTTAAGACTTGCCCTTCAGGTGTATTCGGGCACTTGTGTGCACTTTGCTTTCCACACAAGAAAGCTGGACGTTCTTCCTGGGGGCCCCAGCCCATGCGCCGTGGGTGTGCGCCCCACACTAAAGCCGAGCATCGGGATGGTGGCTGGGATGAATATGCACATGCCTTGCAAATGATGGCAGGTTTCTTGGAGCAATAGATAATGCCATCCTTGCCCAGTGTTTACACATCTAAAGAAGCAAAAATTGCTACAATTTACATTTTTTCCTCCTTCTGCTATTAAGAAGAATCTAAAATTAAAATAATAGTAGAAGGTTTTTAATAAACTCACTCATCTGAAACCAAAATGAATTCCAGACCCCTAGAATTTCCCAGTGACTTGCTAGCAACTATTGTGTATTTTTATCTCTTCCTTAAAGAAAGGAAGAAAAATACATTTAACAGCTCACAAAGCTGCCCCAATTCATCGCTATACTCATTTGCATGTACATTTTATTTCCATTCTTCTGCCCTTTGTTTGTTTGTGTCCTCTAGATGGTTAACTCTGCAGGGAAGGGATTATATCTTTTCATTCTTTATACCGTTCAATACATAACGCTCCCCTACTGGGTCCTTTGGACACCACCATAATATAAATATAAACATTTACTACCACCACTAACACACAGAAAGGCTTGTCCTGTATAGCTATATAATTGCAACCAGTAAATTTTTTAAGGTCTTGATCTGGCAAAATGCACGGGCCTCGCTGCTACGCGCTGATCCTCGCGTGAGCGATACCTGGAAGACCTGCAGCCGCCCAGGTCAGCCGCTGTTACTCCTCCTCCGTCAGCATCATCAAAACCCGGTATCACTCTAACCCAAGGTAGGTTTTGTGCCCCACTCGGTGCAAATTATTATAATTTTTTTTTCCAGGGACTCATCATTAACAGGGAGGGAGATTTCCACCTCTGTCCTGGAAATCCTCTGCATATGCTGCCCTCATCCCTTTCATTTGCAGTGCAGCGCGCCACCAGCCGCAGCACCAAGTGCGTGGAAAACCTCCCTGTAATAAAGGTACCACCCAAGGGACCACTTGTAAAAGACTGATTTTCTTTTCTTTTTCTTTTTTTTTTTTTTTTCCTGCTTGGTTCCCAGCTCTATATTATAGTTTGGTGTTGCAGAGGGATTATATACTTGCCCCGCGGTAAAAGTTTTTGTGGCCTGCTGACTCTACTTTTCACAGCTAAATCTACTGTTTTTCTTACATGCATGGGCACACGTGCCCTTTTAAAGTCAAGCTCCAATGAAATAGAGTATCATATGAAAATAATATTATGGCAGGTGCCTCCATGCCAAGTTATTTTTCTTAGCTTGATGGCAAGTTTTTACGCCTGGAAAAGAAGTCCATCTTGCCAGTAATTCTTTATTATATCAGTTTTTTATGTAGAACAGCTGTATGAACAGTACGAGAAATTGTTTCCTGCCTTGCTTTCTAATAGGGGCCCATCCCTGATATAAAGCTACTCTTCACTGCTGGATATTACACGGAGATCCTTAGAGGCAGACACTTTCTTACACCTAATGACTGGGCCAGGTGAGTTACCCTTGGAGTATCTTCAGATGATGTTGCTGATCTGGTCTCCTTTGGAGACTGACCTGCACAGCCCCAGACTGATGCTATCACGGCGATAACCACGAAGAGATGGCTGGACATCACTTGGGAATTATTTTCTCTGTGCCTTTTTGACCACATAGCAGTCTCTGTTCCTCAAAATGTGTTGGCGATGGGTCTGCCAGTAGGACAAACGTGTCAGCTGGAATGTGTCTACTTGGACCTCCTTAGGAAACAGAGAGCCCATGCACCCCCAACTGTGCTTCCATGGCCTCTGGTCGGTGCATGCCTCTGACCTTCAGGAGAAGCTACGGAAGGATGCCTTCTCTTAAGGAAAAGCTACAGAGGTTATTGCCAGCCTCTTGCTGCTTGAAAGGGGCCACCTAGATTGGCTTGCTCTTGCCTTACCTTTAGGTGGCCACCCTTGAGCTGGCTGCACGTTTTTCAAGGAGCTCTTCTTCTAAATGTCTCTTCTGGGGTGGGATGTGTGCCTCTGAAACTGTTTATTTCTGTCACTGACTGAGATATGGGTAAATGCAGGCTCTAGCTGGCACATGCACTTCAGTGAGAAAGGGATGTGACCCTCTGACATCGTGAACCTCAACACTTGGGCTTTTAAATCAAGAACTGTAAACCCTCCTTGCAAAAGTATTCTGGTAGGAAGTAAACAGGTGTCAATCTACTCAGGCACAACACAGGTTTGACGTTTATCCACTTGATCTTTTATTCACTTCTATCCTGGTCCTGAGCCTACTGCTGATTCCAGTTCTTCCTGAAGTTCACGTTGCGTCCTGGGCAAGATTTCCTTTATTCTCTTCGTAATTCTCTTGGGTTAGTCCATGCGCAGAATAGATCGTGTACCATGAAGATATTTAGACCTGTGGCACACAAAATTCTGTGCATCTTAGAGGCCATTCTAGGAGAAAATCATAGATGTGATTAACCCAAACTTGAACTGAAAAATGCTTTTTTTTTTTTTTTTTGGTAGCAAGTTAGATCTGTGGCTTGAGTCCAAAAATGAAAATATCTTCTTTATAGCAGTGACATGACTTCTCCATTTTGCCTAACAGTGAGCCCTCACATTTGATAGCCTGATGCATATCTTTGGTTCTTTGCAAAGGATTAGAAGCACTTTTACCATCCACTAATGAAGAAAATTGGCGTCTGCGCCTATTCACTAAATATCACTCCACTTTACCAAGAGGCTGAGTTTAGCTGTCCATTTCTCAAACCTAGTGGTGCTTTGATGCTTTATTTTATTAGCGCGTCTAGAAAAGTGTTTCCCAACATTTTTATAAGTCTTTGAGAGAAAAAAAAAAAAAAAAAAAGAGTCCACTGAGTGTGTAACTACTTTGAAAACAAGGTCACGGTCTCTTCTGGCGACAGGGGCTGTCTGTGTGCTCACCACGCTGTAGCTGTGTGTGGTGGGGCCGCCGGGAGCCGTGTGCCTGCAAGCACAAGCTGGGGATCCCGACGGAGTCCCACTCCCGTCCTGGGGAAGCCTCCTGATGCAGGGATCTTGCCCCAGTCCAGAGTCAGGATGCGGCAGGGTGGGAATGCACCGGGCCCAGGCGCCTGGCAGCACTCCCAGCTCCCAGAGTCTAGACGTAGCCAATGGTTTAATTAAGGACTGAATAGAAGTGAGGCTGAAACTTTCATGTTCCTCTTCAACTTTTGTTGCTTGTTTGCCGACTTCGCTGTGGGTGTGGAGAAGAACCCGTATCCTGATTCACTGCAGCCTAATGCAACCATCTAAAACTACCCCTGGAGTCACTCTGGAAAGTGATGCCCTGGCTGAAGCAGGGACAGCTGCTCTGGACATGGGCAGGATCCACAGCCCAACCCAAGCTGTGTGGCGCCACGCTGTCTCCATGGGGAATCTCACCCACCCTCTGGGGCCTCTCTGCAGGGACATGGTTGATCTTCTTGGCCCTGTGCTGTGTCTCCCAGCCCGCATGGATGACTTCAGTACCTTGGGACATCTAAGATGGCACTAGGCACAGCTGTTTAGGCACCTTCCTCACTTGCTTCTTGACCAATTTTTATGCAACTCACTGCACACGGCATAGTAGAAGACAGTTCTCACTCTTCAGGGACTGCAGTATCAACAGTCAAGATTGGTATAAGCATGAATATGGGGAGGAGATCAATGTAACACACAAATATTTTGCTTTTTCTGCCAGCTATTTCACCAAGTTTCACCAACGAAGTATCATCAACATTTTGCCTAGGAGGTGCCTAGCATGTTAATATCCAAACTCTGCAACAGTTTTTTAACCCAAGCATACCCAGTCACCTTGAGCTGCACTGAGTGCTTTGGGTGTTACTGAACTGGTACGATCAGAGCACTCAAGAGCCTCATCCTTGAGTTAAGATTGCATTTTGCTGGGTACTATACACAGTACAGACACCAGCCATCTCTTTGCTCCAAGCAAAAGGCAGAACTTCGAAGAGTAAAATGAATCAGTGAAGTAATATTAGTGAACACAGTAGGCAGAGATATTAGTGTATCCAAAACCATTGCTGAGGCTCCTCTGGTAGTGTCCTGACAAAGGAGCACAAGAAGAGATTTGAAGGAGTCGAGTAGGGTAGCTTTTGAAGCTGTTACGTGAAAATATTCCCGGGAACTGCAAAAAGCCCCAGGACACCTGTGTGAAAATTTAACAAACATGGAAATGAAGAGCATTTGACCCAGTCAAACCAGTGTGGACCTATTTGAAGAAGAGATGAAAAGCTGGGTGCCAACAGGCTGTGAAAGCCCTTGCAGACGGAAACACAAACCTTGGCAGTAGAAAGGAAGGAACTAGTGGGAGAAATACGGGAAAATCCATATAGATCTGCCTAGGTAGGAGGAGAGCATTTCTCAAGATTCTGCAGGGTATGTCCTTACATGGCAAGGCTGGACCCCTTGCAACACAAACTTTTTGCCAAAAGTTATTTTTCCTCTTAAAAAAACAGGACTGTCATCCTGGTCCCCTCTCTCTGCGGCTCCCTCAATAAAGTTTTATGCATAGGAATGCCAGATTAAACAAATTCCCTTACCCAAGTTACAGAGGACAGATTTTGCTCCTATACAGTGAGATGGGGCAGAAGCTTGTGGTTGCCTTGCTATTTGTTATCCTCACAATCGCTTGTATTTTTAAACAGAAACGCTATTAAAATGTAATCTGTGTTTGTATTTTCTATGTCACCAGTCTTAAAAGCAAACAGGCATCACCCAGACAATAGAAAGAGCTTGGACACTGGTTTCTCAGGCTGTTTGTGTCTCTGTTTCTCCTACACTAGCATATGGCTCCATTCCATGTTACTGACACAAAGACAACAAGGCAAGAAGGGACCACAGTAGCATTGACTCTGAGACAACAGCACAGGTGAAAGACTTTCCTGAGTTCCTTCCTGCTTGGTTTGGAGCAGATATTTTAGAAAATAAAACCCCCAACAATGAACATGTTTGGTTTAGAATTATGCAATTGCTACACGCAGAGGATATTGCTTCCTATGTGAAAACCGAAGGGCCCTTTGTTTTCATACGTGAAAATCAAATCTAGGTTTGTCGGAAATAAGACGGATAAGGTCTATTTTTAGGGAAAAGGCATGAACAAGATGAACTTCAGTCAGAAAAAATAAGAGCAGACATTTAATTTCCATGAATACTGCCCATTCAGTGCCCGTAGTAAAGACTTACTAGTGTGCCGGAGAGTTGGTGGAGTCAGTCGTGCCTGACTCAGCACATATTTAAGAGATATACAAACACAATGGATTAGTGGTATTTATATTTTACCCTTCACCTCTTATGGGGGTCACGTTCTCAGAAGAAGGTGACATCATTGTGAAACTTTACCCTGCCTAAGCCCCAAGCAACATGTCTCCTTATTTAAAGATCAGATTATCCCTTCTTCATTGTTTTGCATTTGATTTTGTTTCTTTTCTCCATTTTGGGGCAGGGCGGCTCACTATTTTGAAAAGGTGATGGAGCATGTCCGGATTTAAGGAGTGAAAGGAAAGAGATTGGTTTGGATTTTCTCCCTTTTCTTTGTGTTTTCTAAAGCTCAATATACTTGGAGTGGTGGCTGCAGGTACATGGGCAGAAGAAAGCTTTTGTGCTCTTATAAACCCCAACGTTCAGTTGGACTATACCGCTATAGTCAGAGGACAGGAAAGAAGTTCAAACAGCTCCTTAACCACTTTCCATTTCAATGGGTGCTTATTAGCAATATTGCAGAGGCCTCAGGATCAGCATTTTAAGTTTCTGCTAGAATATTTGACGCACAAATTTGATGCAGATAGCATAATACAAAGAGTAATAATGAATATAGATGTCCCTCTTGCAAGGCGATCTAGAGGACTACGTGTAGTTTGCATCTGTCTTTGTGATTTTCTGGATATACAACAACTTGCTGCAGCAGCGTGGTAGCTTGGTGCTAATATACAGGAAGCAACTGCATCTGTATTGCTTCTCCCACTGATATATATTTGAGATAAGGAGCTTCTTACTTCACTAGCCACAGAGAAGCTCCTCACTTCAGTATGATGGTAAACTCTCTGTAACTTTGCAACACTCCTATCTATTAATGTCACCTTTATTTAAGATGGTTTGCAAAATAAAGAGAGCAAAGCAATCATGAATCAAAGGAGTTTCTCACGTCTAGACTTCTTAGCAATTTTTTAAAATATTGCTAATTGATTGTATTTTTATATTAATGGATATGACAAACACAGGAGATATAGTAATTTCAGGAGAAAACAGTTTCAAAGAAATATAGCAAAGCAAGTGACTTCTGTGAGATATTGGCAATTCTGAGGGGAACTCATGTCATTGACAATATGGAGGTGGCAAAATATCACTTCAATGCACTGTTCAAAGATTAATATGAAAATAATGTCATCTTTAAAATCTGCTGAAAGTATGGGTTATAATTATATGAATATTTTGGATATTGGCTTCTTACTAAAGGTGAGTGAATTCTGTCATGAATGTTTGATCAGACATCTAAGTGGACTTGTGTCTGCCACATTCACATCAATTTTACACTCACTTTCAGCACTGTATTGTTTTTTGACTTTATTGACATTTGCAAAAAAAAAAAGGCAAATTTCAAGATCATATGTTTAAGTATTCATTGGAAAATGTGTTATAATTTATCATGCATGACTATTCATGCTACAAGTGCTTGTATAATTATCTCATTTGAGTCAACAGCAAGTTTTGAAATCAAAAAGAAAAAACAAGAGTGTCCCTAAGAGATGAAATCCTTTCACAGGGATGGCATAGTCTCCCCCATCCTGTCCTCGGGCCAGTCACTAGCAGGGAATTAGGCTCAGATCTCCTCGTGCATATGGACCCCCCTTGTATTTCTCCCACTGAAGTCAATGACAAAACTTTCATTGACTGCAGTAGTCTGGAATCAGAGCCTTCATCTGCACAAGCAGTCAGTAAGGGGCCAAGAATAACACCATGCAATATATACGATCAGTCATGATTTATTAAAAAAAATATATTATTAGTGGATAACAAATATTTGCAGATATCTCTGTCATCGCATACTGAGCTGCATTCTGCTGTGTTATAGTACTTTGGATCAGGTTATAAGTTCATACTATATGTAGAACTTAAATCAGGACATTATGGATTTGCATCCTTGTGTATTGCATGGAATATATAGATTCCAGCTCCATATCCAAGTATCTTCTTTGACTCACCACCCTTTCTCATTTCCCTCTGAATTCCTTTCTACTATCGGTTTCTCTGATAGTAGAGAAAGAGTGTTCAAACAGCAATACTTATTTAAGGAAGGTAGTGGAGGATATCTCATGACATCAGTTTTGGTATTACATCTTTGAGGAACAGATCTTATATTTTAAATCTTTTTTTTTTTTTTTTTTGAATCCTTGGAGCAGCTTTATTAGTTTTTGCCCTCAGTAGGTAATGTAGGAATTTCTCTGGGCCTTCAGAGAAATCGATGTTCAGATTCAGAGAGAGGAGTGCTCAGAGAGAGGAAAGTGCAAAACAGAGGCCAAAACACAAGATTATTTGATCCATTTGAATCAATTTTCAGAGGAAGAGCAAAGGGAGGATCTGTAGCTGTATTTGGTGAATGAGCACCCCATCAGACGGCAGCTGCACATCAGCTCATGCATCGCACGACATCTCCAGCTTGCAAAAATGATTATGGAGGGACCACAGCCGGGTGCCCCTGCAGGTTGCAGGTGTCATCCCTGTAAACCAGTCTGTTCCTTGTTTAGTGTATGTGCATGCCAACACATGCAAGGAAGGAAAATTTTGACTTTGGGGCATTTTTGAACTATCATCTGCTGTGAGATATACCCTCCATGCCCTCAATAAAGCTAGAGATGGAGAAATGCGATCCAATGTAGCTGCAGGTTTTTACAGGGAATAAGTGTCTTTCAGGATGAGCACTGCAATGAGAATCCTTCAGGTTTTTATAGGATACCTGACTCTCAGAAGAGGTGAAGTCTCGCGGACATTAGTGACTGCAACAGCAACAGTTTTACAACGGTGAAAGCTCAGCACTTGTGAAAATAAAGCCCTGCCTTTTATGTTATGATGTAGTAAAATATAAGCAAACAAGAAAACAATAGCTAAAAACATATATATATGTACAAAATACAAAAATACACGCCTAAATAATTAGTGACTGGTAAAAATACTAGCCTCCCCCATAAGACCAAAGTAATCCTTGACACCACAGTTTCGGAAAGGGGCATGGAAAAGCCTTCTTATTGATGTTAGGAAAGTGAGTTCTCGTCTTATGATTATAATTAAAGGTGGAAATGGTGTCATACAGAGATGCTAATTCTCTAGAGAACTTGGTAGTTGTCACCAATAAACATACTGCAAAGGTCTGACATACTCCATTTCAAATAATACATCCATCCATCAAAAGCAAGGCTCATGCACACATGTGAAGCTTTCTCTAATTCCGTTTCCAGGGCCTGATCCCTGCGAGCAAACAACGCACAAACAGTGCACAAATAACCTTCTGCACCCAAATAACCTTGCTCCGTGCCAGTAATCCCATTAGCAGGCAGGATCCAGCCCTCATGCTGAACGTACCATCTTGCTCATTGTAATCAAAATGCAAATGGCTCATGCTGGGTTTTAGGTTAAGCAACAAACGGGGAATATTTTGAGGTTTCATATTCCATGGAATTAAGTAATCTAGGATGTTTGTCAAGAGGCGGCTGCTTCGTTATATTTTTCTGCATTCCGATTGTGCTGGCTATGTTAATGTGTTAGAATTTTTAAATTGTGTTTTGTCCCCAAATCCTTCTGTGTTTTTTACAAAAACATCTCTATCGTTACATTTGCATTTTAAAAAGCCCGTGGACAGTATACTTACAACGGGCATTATTTGTCCTTCCGATTTCCATATATCGGCACAGTCTGGCTTTGCCGGATCTCTGATACGATCACACTTCCCATTATCCATCGTCTTCTGCTCCAAAGATAATTCACTTTACCTGCAAACTTTGCTAGTCATGCTTTGTATAATAACTCATGTCTTACCACCGCTTGCAAGTTCGGTGCCTCGTTAATATAGTGCTTACAGAGAGGCTGCACTACATATTGATCTAATTAAATGTTTTTGAATCGGGACAACAATAGTAATGGGATTAATTATTGTAATTTGTGCAGCAGAAGTATATACATAAATAGGTAATTTTTTCCCCTCGCATAGCTGGCAGAAAATGAATTTCAGACATTAGGACCTGAGAGACCAGAGAGCTACAGCTGCTGAGCTAGTGTCCCTCCCATAGTTCTGGCCAGCAGCTCTGACATCCCTGCACAAAGTAATCACAGATCACAGCATTTAATCACTGAAAACAAGCACTCCAGAGGACAGCAGTGTCAATATCCCACTCTCTCATTATCTGTTTGGATTGCACATCCACACTGTCAGATAAACAGAGTGGAAAATTAAGATTAAAAATATGGTAATTTCATTTCAGGCAGCAGGCACCACTCACTGCCCCTATTATGCTATTGATTACCTCTGAATTCAATTTTTCTTTCAATGCAAACTTTAATCTGTTTGCTACCCAGCAATTCAACTCCCCAAGGGCTATTTGAGAGTAAGTAACCATTTAATCTGATGCTAACTGAAAAATCACCGTCCTTAATGAATTGTGTAAATCATTCAGCTCTAAAGCACCTTTGACTTCTATTTCATTTTTTATTTTCTACTCAATATAGGAAGGGATCGGCGTGTGAATAATTACAAAGTAGCAAGTATTTTTAAATAGAGCAAATATGATAAAAACCCTATTATAGTGGGGCATGTGTAATGAACAGTACTTTTTAATTTCAAAATAGCTATTCATTAAAAAAGAATGGGAGATTAAAAAGAGAGGCTCAAAGCTCAAGGTAAAAGTTGATAGACATTGTAATTACATGGTTAATTTCAAAGATTTATATGCTGTTATGATTTAAAAGGAATTTTTATGACCTGACATTTTCATTTGAGAAGATTTTTTATTTAAAATTAATCTTCTAGCTCCTATTCTTAATTATTTCTTGGCAAGCGATAAATGGGAATACAAAAAATGCCCTATATCAAATTTTCAGCAGAATAAATGCATGTGAATTGCGAACAGCAATAAAGTGGTCCTACTTACCCTACTCGAATCGCTTTACAGTGAAATCCCAGGCTGAAGTAAATTCTTTGTGTATGGAAATTATTGATACTCTCAAGAAGGCTCCTAAGCTGCAGGCTCACGCCAGTATTTTTGTGTTTGTAAATCAGGGTTTCGGGACGCTTCGGCTTAGCCGCCCGGCTGGAATCGCCTCCCTGCTTTCCCAGCCGGCCCTGGGCACCTTCCCGGTGCTCCCCACGGATGGCTCTCCTTCCCGATCCCGGCAAGGGGATCTGAGGCCGGGGGGGCTTTGCCTAGCAGAGCAGGCAGCGGGCCGGGGGCTGAGCAGGACGGCCCGGCGTTCCCAGACGGCGCATCCCTGCGCTCCGGGGACGCTGCCCGGCCGGACACCAGCACCGGCGCTGCCGCGGGATGCAGCCCTGTCTGTTTTTGCTCCGAGACACTGCAAAGCCAGGAGCTCCGTTCCTGCCAGCCCCACCACGACATCCTTCCCTTAAAACTACTGACATGACTTTTCCGACACGGATTCTCCCGGCGGCAGCAACACTTCGCACAGGGGCAGGCGGGAGCCTCTCCGCGTGCTGCCGCGCGCTGGCGCCTCGAGGGCCCGGGCGGGAGCCCGTCCTGGCCTTGCCAGGCTGCCCGGCGGGGACCACGAGGACACGCGGCCCCTGCTGCCCTGCCGGACAAGGGCCCCGGCGCTGGCGCCCTCGGCGCCCGCCCGTCCCTCCGCAGCCTGGGGGCTGTTCGCACACGCTGCTCCGCGACACGGCAGGGCGAGAGGGACGTGATAAACTGCAGAGCTGCGTATTAAATTGCGGTTTTTATGCCTTCCAGGCACAATCAGCTGTGTTTTCTGTCCCCTCTCATACTCTCCTCTCTGGGCTTTGCTCTTTCTGCTCCAAAACGCAGAACAGCTAAGAGCAGCTGCCGTTTAACATTCTCACAAATGCCAGTGCCCTCCGTTCCTAGCGAGCCCCGGTTCTGCCGGTGCGTAGTGTCTGTGATACCCCATGTCCTCAGCCAGTCTTTCTCAGGCTGAGTCTAGGAGGGCCACCAGCACCCGCACCTCATCTGCCACCAGTTGGCGTTCAGTGCCTGGCAGCAGCGCGCATTCAATCAAGAATCATATTCAAAGCTCTTCAGACTTGTCCAAGTTACTGCGCTAAAAGCTCATGCCAGATGTTCTGACTTCTCCAGAACTACAACAGTCAAGACCCCAAATAAGTCTTGCCCAGGATCAGCTTTAAGACTTTCCATGAAGATAGTTGTGGGGGGTTGGGAAGGGATGCGCCAAGCGAGGGGGAATTTTGACTTTCCTGTGGGATGCTTGCTTGCCATCCTGGAAATTCCTGAGCTTTCTTACAGAATAAAATTATGACAGCATAATATATGGTAAAACAATTTAAAGTTAAAAAAAAAGCCCATTCATGTGGTTGAGCTGCACTCTCAGTTTTGCTACAGGTTCTGTACAGAGTTGAAGTCAATAAGGCTACTGACATGAAGAAAGTGTTGCTAGTGTTTACAGAGCCCCAAGTCATCTGGCTTTAGAGGCGGAGGGCTAGAGTGCCAATAACGTTATTAAAAAAGCTCTACAGTTGTTCCAAAATATTTCTTTAATAAAAGGTATCATATACAGAATAGCCCAAGTTGGGGCAGAGTATAAAGGTTTTGCTGGCACTTGTTTGGGATGGGATGCATAACTGATGTCTTCTGACCCAAAGCATGGGTGAAAAAAAATTCTACCACACAGAAAGTATCTGGTAGAAACCGGGCCATACTGAATGCGTGCACACTCATTTCAAGAATACCTAGCCCTTAAGCAGCCTTGTTCCTTAGCCTCTGATCACAAACACTTTAAAAAACTATACACATCTGACACTTAAGTAGATTTATGTTGGATCTCAGAGAGTTTTGTACCAATGTTGCCCAATATATGTGGGCAGGAGAGGGGATCATTCAACCAGCAGAGGGAAGTGCTGCTAGGAAGCCCACTCCAAAAATTCAAACCATTATATTCAGTCAGGAAGAGACGGTAAAGAGACTCTGTGTTACATAACCACAGAGTCACAGAAGGGTTGAGCTTGGAAGGGGCCTCTGGAGACCACCTAGTCCAACCCCCCGCTCAAGCAGGGTCACCTACTGTAGGCTGCCTAGGACCCTGTCCAGATGGCTTCTGAATATCCCCAAGGATGGAGACTCCACAGCCTCTCTGGGCGACCTGTTCCAGGATTCAACCAACCACACAGGGGAAAAAAAAAAAAAAAAAAAAAGGTGCTTTTTCTCATGTATAAGAAGTGTTGGGTTCAGTTTGTGCCTGTTGCCTCTCATCCGTCCCCAGGCACCACAGTGAAGAGTCTGGCCCCATCTTCTTCACACTCTCCTTCAGGCTTTTATGTACATTAATAAGATTCCCCCGCTAAAGCCTGAGTATATACAATATATTCACTTGAGTCCTGTTTGGAAAAGCCAATAGGAAACCTAAGTCTCATTCACAGTGAGTGGGCTTGTATTCTTAAATCATTTCTGAAAATGAAACTCAGACTCCCCGGGCTTTAGGTGATTTACATTTTTCTAATTTAAGCCGAAGCTGTAAAATTATCAAAACTGTCCTCTGACCTGTACATACACCCACAATACAAAATACAAATTTGGGCTTTTCTCTATAGAAAAATATACACGGGTAAGCATATGTGCATGCATATTTCTATGTAAACATGTGGAATAAGTATGTAGATTATAGGCAATATATAGGAGAGTGAAATGTTGAGCTATGCAATATATATTATGTACTGTATATCTATGTGTTTACCTTCTATTACGTGTTACAATAACATCTGAATATGCATTAAACACATACTACACACTGAATATGCTTTGTACCTATCCCCTGGACATTTATTAAAAGCTGAAATAAATTCTGTGAAAGGAAATGAGCTTCTCACCTCCCCACGTTTCACATTATAGAAATGTGAGAGGATCCCCAACGCGGACACGGTTCGGGCTGTAGGCAGCCCAGAAGGAGACCTGTTTTTCTAGCAGCAGGAGGCATGTGGCTGAACTGTCCCCTCAAGTTACTCCCTCTCATCAGGATTTTTTGTGCGTGCGTGCGGCAAAAGGCAGATCCTCGTTCCAGCGGGGCTGGGCTTTTTGTCACTTTTTGATTTCATGCTTCCTCACCCGTCCTTTCCTTACCTGTCCTGCTGCTGCTGCTACTTATCAGTATCCAAAAAAGAAGGAAAAAAGGCGCGAATAGCTTTGTGCTTTCCAGGTGTATCTATTCCTCCCCCGCCTTACCGAAGCTTGTCCGGGCAAGAGGCAGCCGGGAGCCTCTGAGCAGAGCCCCCGCACAGCGGGAGCGCTGCGCGGCAGCCGCTTGCGCTTCTGCATATTCCTTTGCTGTCCGCTCCAGTCTCCCGCACGACGCGCGTGCCGGCACACGGACACGCACACACACGTCTATCCCGGGGACACCCTTGCCACAAGCGGGACCCGGAGAAAGCAACTGCGTGCCGGGTTTTGTGCATCTCCTCGAGATACATTCCAAGGATTTTTATAGCATTGCCTAGCTGTGGCTTTCGGCAGCTAAACCAGGAGCGTAGAGCTAACCGCTACTGCGACCGAGGCTGGCGGGTTTTGCCGGCAAGCGGCGCTTCCAGGTGATGCCCCCGGCGGAGGCCGCGTTCCCGCGTCGCCGTGGGAGGCACCCGCACACGCTGCCGTGCGCCGCAGCCCCGGGCCACGCGCCCGCGTGCAAACGCGGCCCCCGCAGAGACGCACCAAAGGGCCTCCACGTCCCTCCGCGGACCTCTCCGCGTGTCGCCGGCACGGCCTGTTGAGATCGTCTGCTAGCCAGAGACCCCTGATGGAAGTTTCTACTATCTGCAGTACCTACGTGCCGGCGTCCAGAGTAAGAGCAGCCTCAGGAAAACCCTCAGCGTCTCTGTCTGCATAAAATGCAACATAAAAGATTGCTTTCAGAGGTTGCAAACGCTTTTAGGCTGAAACTCAGGCACTGTAATTTCTTAGTCTAGAAAAGGCATCGAGCTGCCTTGCTCTTGTCTTACTTCAGCTTAAGGCTATGGGTGTAACATGACGAATGTGTGTATGAGTGTGATGTGTGTGTACACAATTCCTTTTATTTGATCTATTAGAAATCTCCTCTGGGAACACAAAAGAGGCTATAATGGATCCCCTTCATTACAGCAGTTGGTACTGATGGTCTTTCACAGTTGGAAAAAAAAATGCATATATTTAGTGTAATTTTAAATGAATATCTTTTACCACACTGGTGTTGAAAACTGCCTCAGAAGCTGTTATGATCCATCATGGCAATGAGCACTTACGGACTTTTAAATCCACAAATGAGATGCTGTGCACAGGAACTAGAGGCAATTATGCTTGGCTCAGTGCGTGAGGCCTCAGCCGCACATACCCAGATTTCAGCACAGACCTCCCTGCGGATCTACGGGCTACATCCGAGAATTTCTGTATTTACTTCCTTATCTGTTTTTTTTAATTTATTTATAAATGGGAAAAGGTTGTTGAAAACAACACATATGAATAGAACACATTTCTAAAAGGAAGGTAAAGACAGAATATTCTTTTTTTTTTTCAAAAAAAAAAAATCTCTCTATGAGCGTCTATTTATAAAGAAGTTAGGCACTGTCAATAGTGTAGTTTTGGATTAGTAGATGTCACAAAGGCATGTGCACACATACACATGCACATTCACATCAAACTTTGAAATGTTAGGAAAACCCTAACCCAATTGTGCAGAATTTCATTTTTAAAAACCACTTCTAGATGGGACCTTCAAATCTAAGAATCTGCAAAGTTCGTACACTTTTAGTCTGAAAAACTGATTTAATCGGAAACTGTACTGTAGGTACAGGCATTCAAACAAATGAAAATCACACAGTAGAAGAAAAAAACAAATCTAGCCTATGATTTTGCAAAAGTTTAAGTAGATGGCCAAGCTCCTGAGGGCACCTCATCACCTTTATCCCAACTATGTCCACACACCTCAGCAGGCTGGAGGATTTTACCATGAGCACAGCACAAAAACCCTTCTGGGCCTCAAAAAGATCATCGGCAGCTTTCAATTTCCTGGCTTTCGTTAGTTTCCAGTTCACTAATAACAGGGTAACATTTTCCTTCTCAGAGCAGAAGCGCGAAGCTTGGAAATGGGGCAAATTCCTTGCACCTCCCTAGAAAACAGTGATGAGCGCGTGTCTCCCACCACCTTTTCTGTGCCTAACACAAAATGAAGCAGAAATTGTGAAACTCGACATCTCTGACTGAGCCCCGAAGGTCAGAAAGACGAGAAACACTCAGCAACCATCCAAGTTTCTGTCTTGGGTGAGCTTGATTCATTTCCCTTTCCCGAGAGACTCCCAGGAGTTCGGTGATGACAAAGGTCATGAGAACGGGGATGCATGGGATGGTTTTCCACCAGCTCCCAGGGTTAGGACATCCCAGAGGTGAGCAGCAGAGAGGGGGATGAGAGAAAAAAAAGGGGGGGGAGGAGTGGCGGAAGAAAACCTGTTAGGAATTCCTCGGGAGAGACGTGGAATGCATTGGATAGCCCTGGGAGGCACTGGGGAGAAATTCTGCATACTCTTATGGTGGGGGGAAAGAAAGCAGGTCCTGTGGAGGAGAAAGAGCCTGGATGGGTGGGAGAAGGTTTTACTAGCAGTTTCTTCAGGAGCGGCGCAGGAGCGACTTTGGGTCTCACTAGCTTGTAGCGTCTTGAAATTTTTAAAGACAATCAGGGTAGTCTCAGAAAACCAAGAGTATCTACATGGCATTGGACATGGAAAATGACCAGGGTGGAGAGGACTGATGGGAAAAGTCATTGGCAAAAGGATGAAGAACCGAGTGCAAGAATACTGGAGCTGGAGAAATCTGAAAACAGGTTACGGTTGTACCTTTGGAAATAATTTTTAACATTGTTGCGCACAAAGTGAACTAGAAAAGTTCAGTATTCTGGTTCTCTACAGAGAGTTCAGGATGGGGCCGTCCACTTAAAACTGATTTCTAGCAGGGCAAAAAGAAATAACAACAGGAAAGTATTAGGTGATTTCAAGACTATTCAGAAAGAACGCTGACACTAACTCAGTAGCACACACTCAGCTGTAGTGTTGCATTCAGGGTTGATCATTGACTTCAAAACAGATATGAAGGGAGAGAAGTAATTCTGTTGGCAAAGAGAGTGAAAATTGGGGCATTAGTTTTGAGAAGAAATGAATAATAGGGAACACAGGGGAGGTAAATGAAGTGATACCTAGAAGTCAATTTCTGCCATATAAATTACAGGTTAAGTGTATTAAAGTCAACATATTTAAACTGCTAAAGGAAATACTTTATTACACAAAGTATAATTAATACATAGGACTTTAAGCCACAGATACCACTGAGGCTAGGAAGACAGGATTTGAAAAGAGGCTAATATTCATATGGATGGCACGAAGACTGAGAGTTAGGTTACATTAACTAGAATAAAAAATGTGCTAGAGTCCAAATTTACTCAAATACAAGGAGAGCTGTTGTACAGGGAAATTGCCTAAAGACGTATTTTGCGTTGTGTCTGTGTCCTGTGGCTGCCCTTTGCGGGGAAGCCGGGGTCCCTGGCCCCAACAGACTCAAGCAGTGCAGCTGGGCCGGCGGGTGCGCGGGCTCTCCTGCGAGCACGGGCTGAGCACATCGCCACGGGCACGGGCCTCTGCCCGCTTGCTGGTAGGTGCCTGCTCCGCTGCAAGGCACTGGCCTTGCAGAGACCTGCTCTCCTCTCATCCCCAGGCACCCAAAAGGTTGAGGAGAAGCATTTGCAGCTTGGCATAGGAGAGGGTTAATGGCCTATGGGATGCTGAAGCGAGGTTTGGAGAGAGAGCAGGAGAGGTAAGAAGGTCATGATCATGCTTAGGGTCATACTTAGCCCATACCATTTGTCTGACTCATTAATAAGAGTTGAGGCAAACTTTCCATAAGAAAAAAATATGCTATACATCTCTGCAATGATGTTCTCATGTCCTTCTCCAACGCATTCCGCAATGGCCATGGTTTCAGCCAGTGTACAAGGCTACCTGCAGCCACTATTTCTGCTAATTTTTTCCCCCCCGCATAGCAACCTGAGAAAATTTCATGGCTTGGTGACACTGCTGTGTTGCTTTGCCTCCTGCTCTTCATATGTGTAGTTTGCTAACATTGCCTCAGTTTGTTTCACTGAACTACTTGGTGCCTGGAATAAGTTTATTGCTACATGGGCAACAAATAAATATTAAATGCGGTACAAATAACAATAAATATTAAATTTGCAAGGCCTAGATTCTTTGGCAAAATGGCTCAGATATGGAGCAACTCTGCTCTGCGGGTTGTTTGCGCTTGAAGTACATGAATGAACAGCGGAGGAATTTACACAGCCCGGGAACGCACTTCAGAAGACTGGCACTGTAGGAGACCTTCCAAAAGAAATCAAAATGTAACTTTGGATGACAGGGACATAGACCAACACGCACCTTGGTATGGGAAGAGACCCTGGAAACTCGCTCCAAGAGAGGTTGTGTCACCCGGGCGGATTAGCCCGGGGGGCCGCTGGGCTAACACACCTCTGTGGCTTTCCACCCCGCGCGAGCTCCTTCAGCGCCATCGCCGCGCTGGCTGTGCCAGGGTCTGCCTTTCTCCTCTTGCTCTCACTCTGCCAGCACCCAGAGAAGATGCTGGCTAAGAGCGCCCGCAGCCCCAGTTGCCTGACCGCATACCAGAGGCGCTCGGCGCGCTCCACCTTTCTGCTCCGCGTTCCCGTGGGCCTGCTGACGCAGCGGCACAAGTTTCTGGGGATGCAGCATGCAGAGCAAGCGCGTGCCTCCGTCCCCAGGCCTGAGCCCGGGTCACAACCGCATCCAGGTCACCGCCGTAAGTGTTTTAAAGCCGGAGAGATGGACCTGCTGAAGAGTTTTAAATAGCTTTTTGCCACTAATGGATAACTTTGCAGGGTGAGATGTGCCAGCCAAGAGTAGATCCTCAGCATATAAAGAATCAGCAACTGTAAACTAGGAGTGGAAATTGGAAGAGGCAAAGCACAGTGCAGAACTGAAAAGAAATCACTGAGCAACTAATGTGATGGGGGGGAACTGAAATGGAGAAACACATCCTATTTCTGTGCCTGAAATAGGTCGAAATGTGAGAAAAAGATTTTGTAAGAAAAAAAAAGTAGAAAAACTTCCCACTAAAAATGCTGAGGAGAACCTTTGCACAGCTATGGGAGAAAAGAAAAAGATGGGCTCTGATCCGTCTGCAGAGGAACCTGTCTCCAGATCAGAAATGCGTCACAATGATAAATGGCAAGAAGCTAAAACTCCAAATGCTCCAACTATCCTCAGTTCTATTCTGGACAGATGTTTGATGTATTGTATCTCTCTATGACAGAGACCCGAGGGTTCTGAGGTCCTTTCTTTTTTATTATTTAATATTTTAGCAAAACTTGTATAGCTTGTCATGCCAGCAAGGTATTTTTTAATTAAAATGAAATGTATGTATGTGGGGTGAGCCAGAGTTTATGAGGAGCTTCTTCAGGGGAGAAATGAATCAGTCCAGGATTTTCAAGAAGGACTTAAGGCTGAACCAGGACTTACTAACTGAAGAGGAATGTAAATTAGAATGCACTTACTAGGCAGGAAAACTTGGAAGAAGAGACAGGTTCTTTAAACTGCAAGACTAATAGTCCTTGTAATATAGCACAGCAGACAAAACAGCCATTTTCAAGCAACAGAGCCATAAATGCAGTCAATAACGTTTAGCGTAATTAAACCAGAGCCCTCTGACACCTTCATCACGGCATCGCTTTTTAGGCGCTTAGCCTCGCCATTTGGGACGTCTGCGGCTGCTCAAGGGCCTTCTGGGCCTCCAGGTGCCTCGGAGAAGCACCTCAATAAGCGCAACGAGCTTCTGAGCACGCTTGCCGGGGAAGGAGCGGGGCCACGGCGCGGACGCGCCGCCGCGCGCCGGCCAAGGGCCACGCTCCTCGCGGGGTCTGTGTGACGGCCAGCGCCCGGCCAGCCCGCACAGCGCCGGCAGGCACCTTCCCACCTACTGCGTCCAGGAGATCGTCTGGCTGCCTGCAGCACCACCCTTCAGAGCCCAAGCATGACCTGTCCCCTCGCTCTGAAAGTTTTCCACATCACTAAAACAGCTGCATTCACTTGGGCTGAAAAGACACGTTGTTAAGGAGAAGCTGTTTCATCAAAAATAACGTAGCACCAAAGCATCTTCTCCAATGGTCCAGAAAAGGGGCTCTTGTAGCTGCAAGTACAACAGAAGGCCTTGAAAGACCACAACACGAAGCAGCAACGCGGCTATGCTTCCTCGGGACTAAAGCGAACATCTTCCCGTGGCCCTAATTCCTGGAGTTTGACAACGGATTTGTCTCTGAGACACAGACTCAAATCACTTACATACTTGACAAAGAAGTGGCATTACACCTGAATACAGGCCTAGGATTAGCGACTGATGAACCAAGGATGTGACTCCTTTCTAAGGCAATTGTTTATAACCGTGCACCAGGAAACAAAGGAACATAATTGATGGCAAGTGCAGAAGACGTAAGGCATTATTCCCTCTTACAGCACTTACAGAAGCTTCTGGATAAATTCATATCATTCATATTAATTTCCTCAACATATAATGTGGTCTGCTTTTTCTTATCCTGGTAGATTAATAATGCTCCTTGTTTTTTTTTTTTTAATTATTATTTTCTGTGGTTTCTTAGTTTTTTCTTCTTCTGTTGATTTCATAATGTGATATACTTGTAATAAGTGGTTGTCCTCTCTGAAATCTTTCTTGATAAACAATACATATGAATCATCATTTTTCAACCTTGTCCTGAACCATTTCAAAATTAATAGACTAATTAGTAACCTGGTAAATTATTACCATAACCATTTTTAAAAAACCAACCACTTTGGTGTGGCCAGAAATTGCTATTGAGATTATATCCGTGATGGTCTTTTGCAACCATCTGCCACAATCCAAGACATGAAAGCTGCTCTGCTATGTGCTGAAGCACGCTTTTGTGGTGGGACCAAGGGTGCCAAATATGAAAGGGTGACTCACGTTCCCCACACTCGCTGGTGCTCTCCCTGAATATTTCACATACTTGGATCCCGATTCATGCCACCTCGCTTTAGACACCTGACCGGGATCCCGGCTTGCCCCGTGGTGGGGTGTATGGGCAGCTCTTGCCCTGATGGAAGTGCCTAGGGTGGCAAGACTCCTCCAACAGGCTCCAAGGCACAGGGCCTTACCTGGGATGTATATTCAGCAGCTGCCAGATGCTGCTCTGGCACAGGGCTGTGCTCTTCCAGTCTCAGCCTGGCTCCATTTCCCTGGCCCTTTCTGCTGCTACCATGCAGCTTATTGCTTCTCAGAGAAACGCAGATACTCAGACCCCATCCTTGCTTTTCTCTGAGTTTAAATCTCCAGTGACACTGGTGTCTGCATTAGTGCAATGCCACCGAGGGATTTTTAATGCTGCCAAAGCAAGATGACAGCCACCGCGTGATGATCCTATATCCAGCTTCATCTTCAGTCTCTCCCCACTACCCAGGGTGTTAACCAGATTATATTTCTATCCATCTTGCGCAAGACGAATATTTCTAAACTGGCTATCCCAGTCTCACAGTCTGCAGCCCTATCTGTGTCCGCAGCGTGCATATTTTTATTTAGTCTCCCATCCTTCAAGAATGATTTTTCTTTACCCTCTCCTAAGCAGCAGGCTACTTTTTTATTATATGTATATGTTTTTCTGTTTCACCTTCTGAAACGCTCACCTCTAAGTCTACATGCAGGAGGGCTGGGGCAAGCTGCCCTCGCACGGCAGTGTGTTTCTGCCTGCTGAGGATGCCCCGCTCACCCACGGCTCGGCGCCGCGGCCCTTTTGTGCTGCTCGCCTTCTCTCCGCACACAAGGATGGCGCCCTCGCAGCTGGCGCCGTGTTTCCTAGATTTTCAGATTTCTTTTATTTTCCATTGCCGTGCCAGACGAACCCATGCCCCACCTGGCCTCCAGCTGCTGCTCAAGCCTCTTGAGGTCCTATGTAAGACCTGCCACCCTAGGTGATACCCTCAGCTGTGACAACCACAGTGTCTGTATCAGATAATACCCAGCTATATTCATGTGCTTATACATTCCATAAGAAGAAATGCTTTTTACTATAGGATGAACACGGATACTGTACCTCTTTTCCACACATCGATGCCATGCAGCCAACAACCAAGGCAGTGATGTGTCTCGTACTTTGTGGCAGTGGCTGTGGCCAGACTCCTTTCAGCATTTTCTCTAGAGGCACGCAGGGTAGGCATTAAGTTTGTTTGTTTAATGGGAACGTGTTTGCTTATACTGAGTGAGACTGGCAGTGCGGGTTTCAGACACTCTCTTTACAGGTGCAGTACCTGAGATGGGAGTTTAGCCGATGAGGTGGAATTATTTTATGGGGGGAAATCTCACTCAAGCATGTCTACAGATATCAAGCTTGCTGAGCACCTTTGGCAGGAAAAGGAGAGGAAGATGTAATGATGGCAGCAGGCGGCCATCCGCCTGGTGAAATGTCTGCTGAGGTGATTGGGCTGCCATGGAAGAAAAGGGATCTGGAAATCAGAAGAATTTACCCCAACTCATTCTCAGGACGGAATAAATCTTCTCCCTTCAAAGACCACCAAACAAATATCATGCAAATCTTCAGCTCCTAGAAACCCTTTCCTCCTTTGTGACAGAGAAATAAAACTATCTTGTCAAGATTTCTGTCCTGAGTCCTTTCTATGCCACTTGTGGCAGACACCCATATCCCCATGATAGATTCAAGACAAGTAGATTCACACCGTGACTGAAGTCTACAATCCCAGATTTCCCATTCTAGTAGAGGAGAAAAGAAAGCAAGCAAGATCTGTATGGTGCACCCTGAGGTGCAAATCTATCCTCTAGAAAGTATGTGATGCTCACAGCAAAACAAACGTGGAGCAGAAGACACAAATCTCCTCTGGAGACCAGTACAGGGTCTCTATAGAGTCTGAAATGAGGTAAATGGGAAGACAGGGAGGTGAGATATGAAAAAAAAAATATCTTTCAACTTTCTCCGAATTAGAAATTGAACATTTTAATTTAAAGGGATTTATGTTTTAGTTTAATTCCTTCAGTTGACAGAGGGAAAACTGTGGACCAAGCAAAGGCTTCTAGCATTAGATGTGCTTGTCCTTCTTCCTTCTCCTTTAGCATATAACCTTTCCTCTCCCCACACTTCTAACGTTGAATGCCAAGGTATGTTATCTACATGTGGCTACCAGCATTTGGACACTCAAAACAACACGAGATTATGGCAAGTATCAGGACCTTCTGGTATCAAACATGGAGAAAATACAGATCGACAGGATAGCGCAGTTCATTCTTGCTGCAGGCTGGCATAAAAGCCCTTGCTATCGAGGGCTGTGGAGGTGTTGAGGGATAAACTACTGCATGGCCTATCAAGTGCTCAATTACTCAACACAGTAGAGGGAAAAGGCACGGCAGCGAAGCTGACATTGGTGTTGCTGAGTCCTCAAAGCTGTCTGTGGAGAAAGCAAGCTCTTCTGGAGCCTATTTTAAGACTTGCACATTGTGTATGCGTTGTTGACAAGAGCAAAACGTAATCCTGTCGAGAGACTGTGGAACACTTTCGAGTGGGCTTAATTGGAGAATAAGTACACTCAGGGCGCACGCGGTGAAATGTTTTAGTTTTTTAGACTTTGCAGGTGCCCGGTGTATTTGGCAGCGAGTGTGTTTGCACACAGAATGGCTACAGTGGCAACAGTGCGAGAGGGACCCGTGGCCACTGCACAAACACAGAGGTGAAGGTGGTTTCTGAAATGAGCAGCTGAGAATTTAAGGGCTATGGCTCAGCATCGGAGATCGGTAAATCATTTAGAGTGTTTAAAGCGAAGAAATGTCTGTCACGGAGTTACAACATTGATTTTAAAGCTCTTAATTACAGTCCCATCAAGCCCAGGAACACGGGTTTCATATCTTTCAATCAGCTGAAGGAGCCTTCCTGACTGCGGCAGCACACCCAGGGAAGATATCCGAGCTGAGTGCGGTCTGAGTGTGGTCAACGAGAGCGCAGCACATACTCATAGCAATATGGCAGGTATGCAAACTCCTGTTGAGTTTCTAAATTACATTCAGCTTTTCCAAGAAGAGGTCTGAGCTTTTTCTTTTCTTTTTTTTTTGTTCTAAGAGGGAATGGACTCATATAAAGCAGATCAAAGGGAAATGAAGGTAATTGCTTGGAGAAAAAAAGCTTTTCCTCCTTGGTGTCATTTCAGCTTTGGGAAGAGTGACAAACAAGTTCCTATTCCCGGCGGGAAGGTAGGCAAGGTGCCTGAGAGACTCTTTATCAAAGGGACGAGCCGTGAGGTTCACAAGAGCTCCAGCGCCCCGTCACAGTCACTGCTCTGACTCCATCCCAGCTAGCACCAGCTCGTCAGGTACTGTCCTGCAACAATTTAATTCCACTGATTTCAATGGAAACCATTAAGACATCCCCTTCAGGGGAAGGAAAAGAAAAAAAAAAAAAAGAAAAAAAGACTCAAGTTAATAAAAGGGAAAATTGGCTGAACTCACCAAAAGAAATATGAAAGGACACACCTGAGAAAGAGCGTGTGAAAAAGGTTTTCAGGACAGTATGGCTGGATGTCATAGCTCCTGGCTGTCCGAGGTGAGAGTAGCACCTTTCTGGTCAAGAGGATGCTGAAAAAGAACTGAGACTGGAGGACTCTTTGGGGAGTTAAGGATTTTTGCTGAGACTCAAGATGAAAATCTCAATGTTTTGGTGCAACTTTGCTCCCCTCCTGGTTTTGAAGAGAAGTTTGAAAAATCAAACGCCATAATAAAAAAATATACACCCTGCAATTTAGAAAAAAAAAAAAAAAAAAGGTGATGAAAAGGCAAACTCAGAGTTTCCTATAACAGAGGCAAGCAGAGCAGTGTATTTCCCTCCCCGTCATGTCCCGCAAGCATGGGCAGCCCAGGGGCTGGGGAGGCGCAGGGCTCTGCTGCCCCAAGCGCTCCCTAGTTCTTAGAGCAACGAGGCGGGAGAAGAGGCGCAGACCTCCCGGCAGGTCTTTACGGGACCCAAATGCGAGGCGGGGTCGGACCCCTCCGCTCCCCCGCCTGGTGCCACCGTGGTGGCTGCGGACGAGCAGCGCGGCCCGGCTGGCCCAGCCGAGCGTCCCACCAGCCTCCGAGAGGAGCTGGCATGCAAACAGCAGCCTCGGAGGTAGGCAGGCGCCGGGCGCCAGGAAAGCAGGGTAGGGACGGAGTAAGAACATATCAAAGACAACTGAACATAAGTAAATTTTTTTGTCTAAGTTTTTCCGAAGAGATCGTGGATGGAGCATAAAAAATGGATAAAGAAAAAAAGCTTAATTTATAGGGGAGCTTGAATCCTTAATCCTGTGCCCCAAAGAAACTACTGTCCGAGCAGCCAAATCCTATCTGCAGTGCCTAATGAAAGCATAGACCCCATAGCAGCCCCATATATCTAAGCTGGTGAATAAGCAGAAGCTTTAGCCTTCTCTGCCCAGGAGGCTGAAATTCCCCTCATGAAGGGCCCTCTCACATTAATTGCAGAGACACAACCTGCCTTTTTATAAAACAAATTAATAATTTCCTTAATCCATCATCAGGAAATAGAAGGCTTTGATGCTTTAATTCCTTTCCTGTGACCATGGCAACAACAAAAAAAAAAAAAAAAAAAGGAGGAGGGGGGCATTAATTTTCTCATCCATGAGAATTTAGGCAACTACACAGTTGGCATTCTTTGTCTGTAAGGGAGTCTCTTCTGGAGATGAGTCCAGAGAATTAAGCAAAAGGCAGGTAGCAAAATCGGGTACCTGGGACCTGACAGTGGGATGATAAGAGGGAAGCTGGAGTTAGGCATTAGCTACCCTGTTCTGGTCAAAAATAAAAACGCAGAGGGGTTGTAGCACTGTGATTATTTGCTTCAGTCCTGTCAGCCTTGAGGGAGAAAACTCAACTCCCCGCAAGTGTTGTGCTGTGCGCATTGAAGCCCACGGAAGCTCAGAAAAAGACCTGTTAAAATGAGTGTGGATTGACCTACGTTCTCCAAAACAACAACAGCAGCAACAACAAAAACACCCAGAAGCCCACACAGCAAAACGCTTTACACTGCAAAGGAACAACAGGCCACTGCTCTTACTCTGCAATACTGGTAATAACAGCAAAGGGTGTATGGCACAAAAGCGAAGTGTATGCAGAGATACATGAGCTGCCTTTAGCTTAGCGGTATAGACACAAGCTCTGGGTCGTCTGTGAGCGCAGGCTTCTACCCTGTGTCCATGGAGTCATTCCTACAAGCCTACTCCTGTTTTACTGGGGCAATTCAGAGCACACTGCTGCTGGCAGGGTTCAGATGGGGCCACGGTGTCAGCTCTGCTGTTCGCTTGCAGAGCTGATGCTGCAGGAGGCTCCACTGCTGGGGCCTGTTCTAGCTCTTCAGCAGTAACTACAGGCTGGATTCCCAGTGCCTGAGTCAGTCAGACGGTCTGAGGGAGCCTGATTTACCCCAATTCGACTGCACTGGGATGAATGAAGTCTGGGAAGGCCTTGCCCAAGCAGAGGTATCTAACCCACATAATCCCCAAGCTGCAGACGCCATGCAGCTCGGAGGGGCGAGTGGCACTCAAGTGCTACTCGGAGGCAGCGGCTTTTGAGCCCCTTGACCGAAAGCCCTGCGGCAGCCTGCCTGGTTGATTCAGAAGGAATTCTTCCTGTGAGTCAGTGGGTTTTGTTATTTCAGGGTGCAGGGTTCTTTACCTTCTGACACACAGTATGGACACACACTCCTCTTTCCGGCAGAACATATAATAAGTAGTAAGCAATAGTTACCCTAAAAGTTTTCACACTGGAATTGCTGCGGGCATGTAATGTGGTTACAGATGGGAATATGTAGATATCTGCACAGCACAGATAGATTGGGGAGAGAAGTGTCTGAAGGGCTCACCTGCGTTCAAGATTGGGCACCCTCTGAACAGGCTTAAGGACATGGGGCTTAGCCAGGAGGGCAGACGCTGTTTGTGAAGACTTTTGTGGTGAGCAGGCATCTCGAAGCTAGGTTTTAAGGTTTTATGGAGCAGTCACCTCGAAATAAGGGACTATAGCATCAAAGGAGAGAGATAGGGACCCTGGGAAGACACCAACCTTGTTCAGCTGCATGTCAGGATTTCCTCACCAGTGGGAGGCTGCTCCAAGGTGCATGTCCTGCACCACTTTTTGGTTTCTCTAGACACCTGCTGACTGGCCATTGCATTTTTCTGGATCATTAAAACCCAAGGCAGTGTTTTGCCAACAGAGCTGAGAAAGAGGAAACAGTTGCTGCAACCTGCATTTCATAAGGCCAGTGGGAAATTTTCAAAGTTCGGCTTCACCAGCCCTGATCCGATGCTGGTTTATTTACATTCACAAACAGTAGTGGATAGAAAAAAACTATCATTCCTCTAGGGAACCACAGATCCAGATGGCCCCTAAAATCCTCCAGTCCAAAGAATATGAACACTGGCATGGTGTTAACTTCACTACCTACAACAGTTCAGCTATTCTGACATTGCAAATTGAACATCCCACAACAGAATTACAATTAAACACATTTAACTTTCACCAAGGGCTTAATCGGCAAGTCTTAAAATAGATGTGAGGCCATTTAACCTCTAGGGAACATTTATTCACTTGAAGATGACCAGTCACTAACTGATCCCACTTCAAATTTATATCTTTCTTTTTGTATTTCAGTCACTTCCAAACCCCAGACTTAAGGGGTACCCTTTTACTTCCATAAATCCCAAATGCAGAACAGTTTGATCTTCCATACTAGCTGACATTTAGCTGACATCCCCATCTCACAACTCAGACCATCTTCAGAAGCTGGGCACGCAAGACTTTGATACCCAAAGTGTGTTGGAAGAGAGATCTGGAGTCAAGCACAAGATAAAATGCCTAAAATTCAGTGTGCAGGTCTGTCTAGGAGAGAATTGTTTAAAGTTAAAGTGGCAATGCTGTGTTTCTGTGACGAGCAAACAGGGAATGAGGGCACCTCCAGGAGTCAGAGCCTTTCTGAGCCTGTTTGCAGCCTGTTTGCTCAGCTGAGTGGCTAGAGCTGATGAGTTACTTGTCAAACCGAGCACATTGCAGGCGGACGGTGAGACGCAAAGATGTATCCTGTGTTTACTGTCAGGGAGATTAGTCTTAGCACATGTATGTGTGTGGGCTTAGAGGCTTAAGCTTGATTGTCTACTGACAGTCAATACTATTTGCATTTTATCATGTTATTACGTGATATTAACACAGAAGTCATGATGCAACCCTTGGAAGGTTTCTCTCTCCATCATTAAGGCAGCTCTTCCTTGCAAGTGCAAATGTACTGGAAGGCTGACCTAAATGTTGGAGAAGCTGAATGCTGATCCTTATCTTAATGAAGAAATACAATTAGCAAAGTGTAAGAGTGTCAGGTATTGAAATGATCCTCTATAATAGCTTCTTTCTTTTATTTCACTGTGATGAGCATCTCTTGATGGTATCTGAGCAGGCATCTCATCGCAGCACTTGGCAAAAATTACCTGAAGGTCCAAGGAGCATCGTATCTGGGCAGGCAGAGCAGGCCTGGGGTAAAAGACCTATTGCAGATGGGCTTCCTCGAATCTCAGGCACATCCAGGGAAGGATTTACCTCTAGTGTATTTCAGCTTTCCTGAATGTGTCCAGAGTAGAGACAACTCTGTTTGCCCTAAGTGGGTTGGAGTTCCTCAGATCTTCGGATAGCAGTGATCAACACTGGAAAACACTTGCACAGAAAAAAAAAAACGGAGCCAGTGTCGTTGAAAATCAACCTAATCACATATTGACAATCAAGGTACGATCATGGAGATGTGAGTGAAATGGGTCTTTGTCATGCTTCTGTTGACAAAAGAGTGATGAGGACAGCAATATCCTTTTTTTTTGTTTTCATTTTGGTTGCCTGGTCTTCTTTGGAGTATTTGCAACAGATACTGTGAATCTAAATCTTCCTTTCATGAAGATGCTACTGCTGGCCTAGCATAGTCCCCTCTGGAATGAGGTTTCTGCCTTGAAATGAGGAGTAAATAATAGATTTCCATGCATGGAATGTTTTAAAAACAGGTTGCACGCAAAATTTTCAAGGTTGCAAAACCACATTTGCATAAGATTTATTTGTATAAGCTTGTCAATGAGTACAAATTAAAAGAGTTGAGGCTGATCCAAACTTGACGCCATTGATTAATAGGCACCACATACAGCACATTTATGCTTTGAGAAACAAGGGCTTCTTCCCTCTCAGTTAGAGCAGAGGACACTTGGCTTGATCAGAGCTACGGAAACTTGAGTCTTTGTGTGATTCTGCATCAAAGCGCCACCCAGGACTGTCTGTCTGGGCTTTGGTACTTACAACCAAAGGACTACATGAGAACAGACTGCCCAGACTGTTTCAAATGAGTCTTTGTGGGGTGCAACGATTAAGAATTTTTGTGCAGGATTATTTTTAGTCCCTTTCAGGCTAAAGATTTCAAAGCAACAAAAACTGTGTTACCTGCTTATGCAATTATTCAAACACATCTTGCTTCACCTGCCCTCCATCCCTCATATTTTTTCAAAGAGACAGGTAGTTTTTTCTGAATCTGACAACATGAGAAATCAAGGTTAGATTCAGCAGAAGTCTAGGCTCTGAAATCTCTGATTTTGAGGTGCCCAGCCTTCAGCAGCGCGTGAGCTGTGCTCAGACTTCCCGTGTGATGCACCGTGATAGCTGCTGGGTGCTTCAGACTTGAACCTGGAGCGGGCAGCAGAGTGAATTGGGAGCTCCTCGAAGGGATCACACAGCTGCTTACTTTCAAGCAATAGGAAAAGCAGAGGACGGGAGGTATCTGAAATTTTCTCTTGCACTAAAAGCCCCTTGAGGCTGGAGTGAGGCAATCCTGTCTGCTTGGGATCCATTGTCTGAAATCTTCTCCTGGAGATTGGTACCTACGCCCTTTCTTTCAAAAGACTCCACACAGATCAGCCTTTAAAAAACAAAGCAGGAAGAAGAAAAGGTGGTGATAGCTTTTATTATATAATGCCTTGGTATTCAAAGTATATGCTGAGGAAGTGGGAGGCCTGGGTTCCTGTCCCGCCTCAGCCTGAGGGGTTCGAACCCATGTCTCCCACATCCCATGAGAGTGCCCTTAGAGCCAGGCTGGAGGCTACCTTGGGTGGAGGATCCTCCACCCCTGCTTTGAAAATGCATCACTCTGCAGCAAGGAATTCAGGACTCATTAGGCCGGGGGGGAGAGCGCCAGAGCGCGTGCGCCACTCCGAAACCTGCTGCTGCGCAGGGAGCCGGAGCCCTGCGCTCCCTCCCTGCTCCCCTGGCCGGTGCTCTCCCACGATATCCCGTGCAGATGACAGGCACGGCCACGCGCTCCCCCGCGGTTACAGCACCCGCTTTGCTCTCCCTGGCACCGCGGCTCTGGGAAGTGCCCTCGGTGAGGCTGCACTGCTATGGCGGGCGAGCAGAGACTGCCTTTCTCCCCCCGCCCCAGGGCACCCCGCAGCCTGAGGGCACTTTCCCAAGAGATGGCACCGGGGCTTCAAAGCCCTCAAAGGGAAGAGGGCCAAGCCTACGGGAATGGTGGGGTCCTCATTATCCCTCTCCCATGCGCAGCTCCTTCAAGGCTGGAGCTGCCACTGCCTCAAGTGGGGAGGCTCTGAGTCCCGGGAGCTCGTCCAGCCCCACAAACAGAGAAAGAAAATACGCGGTTCCTCGATGCCAGGGAGCCTCAGGTGCGACCGGGGCACCAGGCTGCCCAGCCCTATCTCAGGAACAGCTTTGGACATGCGAAGAAATGTGGCTCTAGGCTCTTGGGTAAGCTTTAGGGTAAAATATTCAGGCACTTCTAGAGTTTTCAGGCAACTAGAGGGTTAAGTGGCAACAGAACTGAGTTTTGCACAATAGCTGCCCGGCCACACGAACTTCAGTCCTGTTTATAGCCTTTGGTTTTGACCCTACCTACAGCAGAGGAGGCTCCTTTCTCTCCGAGCGGGCGTGCTGGGCGGCAGACGGGGAATTAACGTACCCTTCCCGATGCTAGACAATAAATCACCTCCTCGCTAAAATTCGGGATTAAGCTCAGTCCAGATAATTCAAAGTGGGGAATCGAGCTCTCTCCTAACTTGAAGGCAACGGATTAGAGAAGAGCAACACATTCAGCTTCTAAGCAAGCCGCATGAGCCCCTCAGCTATCACACGGGTAGGTGTTAAAACGCTGGCACAGCTGACATTTCTTCCAGGGTAAGATCAACTTTCCCAGTCAAAATAAAATAATAAAAAGGAATTATGCAAACAATTTAGCAGCAGGGGCCCGTCTTTGTTACGGCCTCCTCTGGATAGGCACGCGAAAGCCCCGGGAAGCTCCCAAGAGCAGGCGCGGCCACAGTGACAGGGCTCTAGAGACGGCGCGAGCACGACCCTGGGCCCAGCAGAGGAGTCGCAACAAGGCAGGGGCAGGCACAGGGCGATGGCCGGCCGCCTCACGAGGGGACGTCTGATCATCTCCCCGTGAG
>VZSV01000013.1:4601912-4639346 GCA_013398735.1 Nothocercus julius
GGCGCCGCCGGTGCTCCCCGGCACCGCGCGGCCTCTCGCTTTCTTCCCTCCGCGGCACCGCCCGGCTCTGCCCGGCTCTGCCCGGCGCAGCCTCGCAGCAGCACGTGAAGACACACGGGGCCTTCCCACGCGAAAACGGCGCCACGAGGCTCCTTGCCAGCGCCCTCGCCTCGCAGGCCCGAGCGGCCCGCGCCTGCCTCCGCCTCTTGTCGCTCACAGAAGCCCCTTCCTTCATTTTTCTTCTCTAAAGGCCGTGATCGCCCTTGCCCCTAGAAACGCGAGACTTTTCCATGAAGCTATTCCAAAAATGCAGCCTCTCTTCCCGTGGGCGCTGACGTGCGTGCGTGACACGACACGCTGCACAAGCACGCGCCGCTTCGCTGCCAGCGATACCCACAGGAGCACACGCTTGCGTGCCCGCGACGGGCGGAAGCGCGTGGGCGCGGACAGCACCGCGCGGCTCCTCTGGCCCACTGCGGCAACTGCTAGAAAGATTCCTCAAAAGGCAATAAACCAACCAGACACTCACAAAAACCACTGGCGATCAAAGCAGAATGCTTAAAAAGTATTTGCAAAAGGATTTGTTGAGTAAGCCCACCCCCTTCCCCCCACCCCCAAAAAAAAGAAAAAAAAAAGGAATGATTGTCAGGAGATGACCTGATTGTGGGAAGAGGCACTTAATTCATCGCATGAGTGACTCACGGGGAATTACTTGCATAACTCCACTTGCAGAAATCCCTACTCTGCAAAAGCGCGCACGTGTTAAATCAGCCAAAGCATCGCGTGGTCCGTATGCCTGGCCTTGGTCTCCTTGCCAGTACAGAATGAACCAAAATTCATTCATTCATCTCCCAGCTTGGGAAGGAGGAAAGAGCAATCCTCTTTTTTTCCTTTGGTGTCCTGGCGATGCTTTCAAGAAAACGTTCTACATTGTTGTATTGCCCTATTCACGCATTTATGTTACAAAAAAAAGCTGGGCCTGTAACCCCAAGGAGCAAGCTTTTGTTAACAGTGAAATTTTGACTAATAATTTTGACGCTCTATTTCCCCTTCACTGTAATGTAATGCCCTACTAGGTAATCAGTGTCCTTTTCTTCAAAATACTCTATATGGGAATCTATAGACTGTTGACCAATATGAGCATTAGGAAGACTTTCTTTCTTCAGGCTGCTCTTGATTTAAATCAATCCCTCTTTGCCATCTGTTGCGGAAGTGTGAGATAAAAAATTCACTCCAATTAAGCAAATTTTCATTATCCCCCCGGCCTTAATGTCACATAACATAATGTACAGGAAAGGCTAAAAACTCCGAACGAGGCAGAAATAAGCCGTAGCTCCCTTGCAAGCCCCACGTGCCTGCCATGATCCAAAGGCCGTGCTCAGACTTGCTCCTCCTACACGAGATCTGAGAAGACCCGGGTCCTTCAGGATCCGGGGTCTTGGCGTGACAACAGCAGCAAACAGGAGCCAACCCCTGCCGCAGCCTGCTGCAACTGCGACTGAGAAGAGAAGGGAGCTCCCCTGAAGCAGGAGCTCCTGCTATTCATGCAGCTTCTACTAGGAAGTCCCAACTTGGAGGCCCTGCTTTGCACATTGATACTGCTCTAAGTCCATGAGCGCGCTCATTTACAAGCGAGATCCACGCTGGCTTTGCAGGCAATTCAGCGAGCACGTCTCTGGCGCTGCTGTTTGCCAGCCGCTCTCTTTGGGACACGCAAACAGGTCCGCCTCCCCCCACCTAACCCGAGGACTGCTGTGACGGGCAGGAACGGGGCAGGAACGGGGCAGGGGCACGCACGGCGCCCACGGCGAGCGCGCGCTGCGCCGAGCTGAGCTCCCTTACGAGGAGGTGAAGACAGAGGCGCTTCGGTTGTAAGGAGCAATTTGGGTAGAGAGGCAAGAAATACATCACAGGCATTCCAGCATCACACGTTATACAAGGACAGGTGACAATTTCGCCTGTACCAGTTCCGGAGCTTGCTACACTGCGACTGCTGTCAAGTGCAACTTGCATTAAAACTTTACACCACACTAACAGATCTAAGCGTTCAGGACAGATCGTAGACAGAGCAGCAGCCCTGAGCAGTTTTCAGAAATGAGCAGGTACAATGTCTTGTTAAGTGAAACAATGAGCTCATCAGATAAAGAAGTAAGGGACAGAGAAAGAGGACATCATGTTCTGGAGTTGTCCTGCTATCCCATTTCACCTGTGTGTCCATTAACCTTCCTTCTTCTGCTTGTCCAGCTCACTTTGCTTTGTAGCGTTTTGAGGTAGAGAGTCTGTTCTGATTCTGTTCTTTTGCAATTGCAGTTTATTTATTTATTTAAAGTCATATCACAGTTTTTGAAAATCTGTCTGAACTGCTTTCTAGCCATTGTCACTGAGGCAAAAAGCTTGAAAATGTGATTTGTGAAGATCTCTGAAACCAGAAGGCTGGTAAAAGCATGCTAAGATATACTACTCTTACTGTTCTGTTTTATAGCTCATAATGAAGGATTTTCCACACTTGAAGTTGGCAATGCCACAAAAAAAAGTGCTGTTTGGAGCCTGCCTTCCGCTGCCCAGTTGGAATAACAAGACAATTCTGGACACTTTTGAGAAAAGCGTTTTATTGTATGACAGTTGTGAACGCCTACAAAAGAGATCATTCTGCAGCAGTAACACAATCAAATTACCATACAAATGCCAAACAAAACAAAACAAAACCAGAGTTAAAATGATGAAAAAGCAGTGCCATGTTACACAATGTAAAACATATACATAAAGTCACAATGCTAAAGTGGCAGAAGGTAATTGCTGTTAAAGGAAGTAATCGATCTTATTTTTTCTTTTTTTCTTTTTTCCTCAAAAAAAAGAGGCAGTCATACTGAGATATTTTAAAAGGTTAGAACAACATGAAAAGCAGCATTTTCAGGAAGGTTTCTATACCATTTGGGTCTTTTGTCTCCCACTGCTTCTTAATTTTAAACATACTGGGAAGGACATTTCAAGAAATAGTCAATGTCGATTAAACCATGAAGTTTATTGACCCTGGCCAGAAGAACAGCTTTTCTCTTCCAAAGAGCAGCATAAACAGTATTGCAGAAGACTAAAACTATCTTGCAAGTAAGCTTTGGTTCAACTCACCAAGCAAAACCTGGCCCACAGAACAAGCAAAACATCAAGTAACCTATTCTTGAGAACTGAGTTGGTTTTGATTCTACCAGTCTTTTGATGAGAAGTGGAGCAGAGATAGAACAAAACGTCTGGTACAATTCTGGAGATCAAAAGTAGAGGCTGTTCCTCGCCTCTTACACCAAACAAACAATAGTTCTGTAACTGATGATTTTTAGAATTACTATATATATATATATTAGAAAGAAGACTCCAGAATACTTTAAGGCACTCGGTGGTGAAATATTTCAAAGGCATTAATAACTGAGAAGACTAAGCTCTTTTTCCAAGATCCCCATGATGGAATGTAATTTATAATAACCAGTTTTGCTATTTCTGAATGAAGCATGAGGTTTTTTTCAGAATGGAAGTTTAAAACTATCTGAAGTTTTCCTTACAAGGAAATACAAAACACATGGCCAGAAAGATAATTTGTATGTTTAACAAATCAAGACATTCGCTAAAGAAAAGCCTTTCTTACACCTGATTTGAGTCTTCCCATTCAGGTGCATTGCACCTTTTTCCTCAACTGAAATTAAATATATCAGTAAATCTTAACGAACAGCTAAACAAAACAAGTATCAGCAAAAACAAAACAAAAAATGCCCTGAATACAAATTTCCTGTTTAAAGTACTTCTGTTATTTTCTTTTAGCTAAAAAGATGGATAAAAAGTCAATGACTAGTATGAACGACTCACTACCAGTTGCTCTATTCGGCAATTTATGGGTTATCACTGTGACTTTTTTTTTATTTGATTTTTTTTACATTGATATTTGATACATAGAGCTAGTAATGTCCTGTCAAAATATGTGAAGAAGCAGAATCAGCATTTTCAGAGATTCCTAACATTTTTGTGCGCATTCAAAAAGCTACAGTATCAAAGTATTTCTAGCTTATAGATTGATAGCTAGATCTGTCAGCGTCTCAAAGCAGTGGCTCTGCAGCAGCCAGCATCTTGGAGTTCTGCTCTGGAATACAACTTACCAGAGATTCATTTCATTGCTGAAATGTATTAAAACTATAATTATACCCTTGTTTCATACACATACTTCTCATTGATTTTGATGAAAAAATAACAACAACAACAAAAACACTCAAGATATATGGCCAAGAGAACGTACACTTCTCTTTAGAGTTTATAAAAGTCCTGATACCTGGTACTTCTCTTGTAAGAACTAACTATTTAGAAAAAGAATGGACTACTAAAAGAACGCACTATCGTCAAACAGGATTAGACTCTGTGGGTATGTCCCAACTGGCCAGTAAAGAGAAGAACCCCAGATAAGCTCAAGCACCAGGCCCCACGACCTGTCTACGCTGCAAAAAGGGCCGCTGTCTCCCTGGCTCTGTTTTGGGTGGCCCCAGCGAGGTGTCTCCATGAGGAACCTTGGGCAGAGCCCGAGATCTCGTGCCTGCCATGGGCGCCCTCCGAGGGGCAGCGGAGATGGGGTGGCGCCAGCTCAGAGCTTCCTCACGCCCTGCACAGCCCCCCGGCATCATGTAGGGTGACGTGGCACCCTGAAGTGCTTCTTTACATCTTCACATATCTCTGCTACACAAATACCACTCTACTGAGCCATATCCTTACTTCAGACACTTAGAAGTTGAAAAGCTATAAAAAAATCAAAAACAAAACAAAACAGACCCAAGCAAACAGGATAGTAACTGTGAATTAGGTCCACGAGAGCCTAGAGGTAGGCCAGGTAGGGCCCTAGAGATAAAGGGCCAGGTGGTGTGGGATGTGGACCTGGTGCTGGGCTCGAGAGGACATGAGTCACTTGCTTACATGAGTCAATCTGAGCCATTTGGCTTTGGGGACAGGTACATGTCCATAACCCTCTTTTATTTAGCACCAGACATGGCACAAGACTCATGCTCTGCATCACTGTGTGAAGCTCAGTTCCACCTATTTTGAAGGCATTGGCTAGCGCTTAAGGTGCTACACCCCACAGAAAAAGTGTGAGAGCCTGCCAAAACAAAAGAAAAAAAGCCAAGAAAGGGACAGTATATTTCATTTTGTAACATCCTGCTAACAACACTAGAGATCGTTACCAGATTGCTTGCTGTGCAGGGCAGCAAACCAGAAGGCAGGGAAGCAGAGGTGGGTCCTCGTGGCTCACAAAACCTCCCCGAGCAGCAGCGCATCCCCTGCGCCAAGCTCTACGGCAACGGGGCCCTCCTTGAACCACAGGCGCCAAGAGAAACCCAGCAAGAGGCACTCACCTCCCTCCTGGGATTTCGCAGCAGCACCCTGAGCCCGGCCGCAGGAAAGCTGCTGCCTCAGGGAAAAGCAGCCTCTGCCTCTTGCTCCTGTGCAGGTCAAGGACCTTCTAAGTTGGCCCTTAAGCTGAGGCACTGGTTTAGGCCTCAGTTTACCTCCTGATAAGGAGACAGCAGTTTTGTATTTGAATCACACATTTGTTGGGAGAACTGCCTGAAATGAGAAACAGTTGAGTTTGCTTTGGTTTTATACCACTTTTTTTTTTTTTTTTTTTCCCACAGAGTAAACAATATTTACCTTACAGCAGTGAAAGTGAGCATCTTCAAAACTTTCTGAAGAGCACAGTATTTTTTGTGTCCTGGAGAGTTCTGTTACTTTCTAGGCTTTCCTGTGCCATTTAAACAGCAAGATTTATTCTGCACTTGACCTCAAAGAGTAGGTATCTCACTAGACATGAAAAAAATCTGAAGCAGAGTAAGCACTTGCTTGACTTTTTTAAGCATGGGAACAGTGTCTTTATGTTCAAGTGCTTTGCTGAATCAGGACATAACAACCAAATGCAGAATCTCTCTCCCACTATCAGCAACAGCCATTCGAAACTACAGCTTCTACCTTCTTACCTCTTTTGGTAGGATGGTAACTTCAAACAGCTTGAGTTCAAGAGAACCCCCAATGCAAAATTTTAAATAAACTAAGGTTAAATATTTGTAAAGTATCTTTAATGAATTTGTTGTGTACCCTGCAGTTACAGCTTTGGCTTGAAGGCACAAATATTAAGGCACAATAAATGCAAATAATGTATACATTTCAATGTGTTGTGCTGAAGATAACTTTGTACTACATGGTATTTAGGTATAATGACACGTCATTCAAATGTTTCCTCAAGTTATTTTAATACGCTTTCCTTTGATAACCTGGATAAAAAAAGGAATGTATGTTAAATTATTTAAATATTTCCTCAGTGCAAATGTAGTAATTTTCTTCTAAAGTACAGAAGATTGGTAATGATTTTTCAGCAGTTGCATTTCTGCAAAAAAAAAGGTAGTATTTACATTCATCTTGGACAGCATTATTTCAATTATTTATCAAAAAATAAGTATATAGTACTTTTTGCTATCAAAAAAAAATTTTTTTTTGGCTTGTTCAATTCTTGTTTCTAACAATCTGCAAAACAGGTAGAAAGGCAACTGTATTAAACAACTTGTACACTACCAAATCCGCTGTTTAGGTCTAGTTATTGTGTTAAAGTGACACCAAACAAATTTTGTTTTTGCTTGCTCTAAAAATATTTCCAAAAGAGAAGAAGGACACATCTCAATGTTTTTAATAAGCTCCAAAAATGCACCCTAGATCTGTTAGGTGTCCTGCACCTGCTTAAATAAGAGAGATCTCTACCACGTAACTTTCAAATAAAAACTTAGTCCGCCTAATCTCCTTAGCAATAAAAACCTACTTAGTTGGAAAACACATATTGCACTGAAATTAAAGATATAGGCACAGAAAAAAAAAATTCTTCTCAGTATTAAATAGAAAGATGTCCAGTGCAAAGAATTGCCCTCCTACTCTTCCCCCCCTCTGAAACTTTCAAACATCGTCAGTCACTGAGTCTGGATAATCTCAGGTTTACATTCTCTGGGAAACAGCTGCGGGTTGTCAGGAATCACAGTGCAGTTTCGGTGATCCACACTCCTGAGGAAGGATCCAAGGAGCAGTCCGTGGCAAGCTGTCCATTCTGAACAACTTCTGGATAATTCTTACTGAAGTAAACCTAGGACAAATATTATATTTGGTAAGCAATTAAAGATTAACTATACCTTAAGCCTTCAGTTTCAGATAAAATGTCTGGAGATTAATACAGTATGGGTATATACATTCTGATAAGGAAAGAAAGCAGGAACTTTAGATATAGTGGCATTCAGTGTCACTGAAAAATTAGTAAAATTACAGTACAATCTTACATTGCAACAAAGTCTGAGAAATAAACACTCAACCTGTAGATCCACTCAAATTCTAGTAATTCAGATAAATAGATATATGTTATCACTTTACATTAAGCTGATAAGTAAAATCATTTTACTAGCTCTACACATGGAGATAAATTAAAAACAGGGTGACAAAGAAGCTGTGAAATCTTACGTCTGCACAAGGGTTTCTCATTTTCACACATAAAATGAACACAATGGATTGGATGTTAATATCAGGTTGTAATCCCTATATTTTACAAACTATGATTGACAACCATTGAGACTTCGTGGTATATGTATGAAATATCCCAGCGTTTAATTTGTGCTGCAGAGCAGTTATAGGGCCTATAGAAATGTGATCTCTGGATAGTGAACCACAATAATGAAAGAAGCAAAAGCTTTAACAATGACTCAACCAAGCAACTTCTCTAAAATGTAAGATGATACCAAATAATAGGACAGTTCTTTGCCGAGCCTTTGAGTTCTTGAATTCTACCAATTTCTAGCTGAACTAGAAGAGATACAGGTTTCCTGATAAATGTATAATCAGAACATAAAGGAAATGAAATGCTGTCAAGTTTCACTGTTCCACAATCATCAGTTTTTAGTAACTGTATCATATCTCTGTTCCTTGACAGATGCGCATAACAAAATGAAATAATGTCAAGACTTGTGTGCTCTTATCTAAAAATGTGTTTGGGTGAAAGAGGACTTCAAATGCATTTTTTTTCAAAGAATGTGGAAAGTTTTGTTTGAGTCTTTAAAAACAGAACCTACACTATCTCTCTGAGGCTGACACGTGTCACGAGTCAGGTCTCACATTCACACTGTGCCGACTATGGCTGATGAGACATTTCTCCAATTTACGTTTGCGAGTGCTGTCAACAAAGTGCAGTTTGCTTGGTAATACCGTTCTTTTCATATACATGAATAAGACGTGGGATAAAAAAGAAATAATTATACTATACAAACACTCCTGAAAGTGCCACTGTCGCCTTTTGTGTACATACGTTAACGCGCTGTACATGCATGTTTAGGACTTGCAAAGAATGGGAAGCTCTGACTGGAATCAGCCAAAGCAACGGAAGTCCTGTTGAGAAGCATTCCTCAGGAAGCAGCCACTACAGGATGCAACAGAGGAAAGGTAATCAGGTGCCTGGCTGCAGATTGAAAGCTCCATTGCATATTCCCATCCATTTCCTGGTTTAAAACATAACTTCGACATACTTTTACTGTAGCTTTTGAATATGATTCTGTTTTCAAGTTAATAGAAAACCTTGGCACGTTACTAGAGACATAATGAAATGGCAGTTGCTTTTCAACTGTCTCATTGCAATTCTTCCCCTGGGCCCAATCCCTCAAGATATTAAATGCCCAAGTCTTTATTCAAGCTTCTTTCGTTGCCAACTGAGCTGCGACCTTTTAAAAAGTAATCACTGAGGTGAGATAACAGCTAGTATTTTAATATTTACACATCTGTCATAGCTTTAATACAAAATCATCCTTGCTTTTCACTCAAATTACTCAAGAACTGATTGACAGAAAAACAGCCCTATCCTGCTGCCACCAAAGTTTGTGGAAAAGCTTCTCTCAACAGGAGAGCACATTAAGTTTTGTTTATCTGAATAACTGAGCACACTACTTTAACGGTCTGATGACTATATCTCACTTTCCCATAGGATTTTCTCCTAATAGCTTCTTGTAAACTGAACAAAGATAAAAACAGCTTTCTCCTAGGGCGTTATTCTGGAAACAAGTCTAATGGTGCAAAGCACAGCCCTACTGCAACCAGGCTCAAGCACTGCTTAAACTGCACCCTCCAGTCTCCAGCTTGAGGTCTACTGAGCTGGTTTTCTTCTGCATTTGTGCAAAAATCAGGAATAGTCATTGACCTAAACAGACAGGCAGATAGCAAGTTTGGATCAGTTTGGAAGATAGAGCTAAAGTTTCAGGAGATATTACGATCTTGAATAGCTGGATCTTTCAACATTAGCTAGGATACCTAGGAGATTTTGAAAATTAGGCTTCCAATTTAAAGTGCCTAGTCATTTGTGACGGTTATTCATATGTGCGTTACATGCACTTAAAGAATATATATAGAAGCCATACTGTTCCAAAAAATGCATTTGAAGTCTCACCTTACTGAAAGAAGCTCTTAACACAAGTATGTTCTGCCCGAGCTTCAGGTCCAAAATGCAATAAATCAAGTGATCATTGTCAAAGTATGGCCCCATTCCAAGCCATTTTATTTAGCAACCCACTGTAACGCCTTTTGAAACACACATATATGCCATATTACCATCTCTTTTAATGTGCAGTATGCTGTTTTTCAGCAACAGAATAAAAGCTGTTCTTCATAAAAACAGTTCTTAGTAACCGCAGTAGGAATGTTTGAGACCAAGAGCAATCCACGTAGCAGAATTACAAAGCGTAAAAAGAAGAGCCACAAGATCGAGCTCTTTTGACTAGGCAACTTCTCTGAAAGTGTGCATGGAGCACCAGGGACACCAACAAAGAAAACCCTGGATTAATGTCCAAGTCATTTGAACAAAAAGAACTGGAACGGTCCTTCTGGAAAGCTGCTGACGGGAGATATAGTCTCTCAATTCCTACTTTTTTGGACTGAGTGTGGATAAGCACCATGCTTTGCATTCTTGGCAGATGCTAAAGCTTGTATCTGCCTTCTAGCCTGGGAGTTAGCAAACTTTTTCATCAAACCACATTTCAGCAGAGACTGGTTCCTGGATCTCTTCCCTTCCTGTACAAAATCACATAACATTGATGTGGTAACTGCAGATGACTATATAGGCAAGTAACATCAAGTAATTATTTTTATATATTTTGAGTTACCTTTGAATGCAATTGTGCAATGGGGAAGAGCTGCAGGGAAGGAGGGAGAGACAGCATGACATGGCTAAACCTCTGCCGATGACAGTGAGACAGCCTCACCTCTCGTCATTCCAAGGATGGGGCCTTAGGAAGCTGCCCTTCACTTTGCAGACAAATACCGGTCACGTTAACTCGAAGCCTAATTTACAGGCTCCTTGGTAGCCTAATTTATGTAAGCTCCAGACTGTCATACACATACCATGAACAGCATGGCTAGCCCATTATACTTCTAGTAATAAAACACAGTAAGTCCCATTGCAGCAGTTGAGGAAAACAGCAGGACTCATTAGACAGTCCAGTCAAGGGAAAAAAACTGTTTCCAGAGTTCTGCGATTACTGCCCCACGTGAATTTATGGTATATGCTCTTAGCTACAAAGCTTCACCTGAAAAACTCCCTTAAGAAAAAAATACAAACATAGGATTTTAGTCTGGATTTTCTTCTCCCTCTGAAAAAAAATGCTAATGAACAGAAACTTCTGTCCTAGCCATCAAGCCAAAAGATGGTCAAAATAAGCTCCTCAATCAGAGGTCACTTTTTATCTTCCTATCTCTGCTTTCCATGTGAAAAGTAGAGATGATAGAGCTTCACCTCAGAGGCATATTATGAAAATTAATCCATTGATGTTTCTTAAACACCTTGATTGCCGGAGGAATGCTCACAATTACATTGATAATTCTATACTCTGAGTAGGATTTGAATAGTAAGCAGTAAACAGGCACAGAGCCTGGTAAGGAGCAGGAGGCAACAAAACATTCAGTGAGCACCATTCATCATCTGTGCAGAACGAAGCAAGGGTACAAGAACAAAGGAAGAACAGCACAAAATAAGAACATAATCTCACTTTGAAAGAAAATAAAACAATGTGCCGATGCTGATCCTGAAATGAAAATTGTGTGAGTCCTTTTAAAAATGCAGAAACAACAGAACTGAATGCTGGACTACGCAGCCTTTATGATGTTTTACAAGTTTTTGTAAGACCGAAGTCTTCTATATCATTAACATTTAGTCTTGAGTGTACATATGGACGAATGTGAGCAAACCAAACAGTCTTGCAACTCATTGTACATAAATATATTTATCATTTGGAAGTCTGTGTATATTCCACTAAAAAAGCACTAAAAATGATGGTTTAGTCTTGCAAAGCTGATTCTTATGTGTAGGGGAAGGTCTACCATAAGGCCGTTTTTTTGCAAAAAACAAACTGCAGAGACGAACTTAAGTAGCACTTCTTTTAAAATTACCCGTTTTGCTGTTTCCATGAGAGAAGCTGCTTCAGTCTTGCCCACTTGTTGCACCATTTTGTAAAACAAGCCATCTTTTTCCTGCAGCAAAATGTAAGGTTCACCATATTCTTTTAGTCTTCCTGCATCTAAAACCTGTTAAATCAAACAAATATAAACTTAATAACATAAGAAGTTCCAAAGCAAGTGTTAGAGACTATAAGCAAGGTGTGTGGTGGACTATAAGCTCTTTAAGTGCAAAGAGGGATTTTGTATCCTGAAAATGAGACCTTACGCTGTCTTCAAACAGCACTTCAAACACTTTTTCAGTTTACAGACCAGCTGTACTATTTTAGACCGCCCTACAGCCATTCTACCTACAGGAATCCAATGCAAAGTTATGCAGAATATGGAAATACAATGCTTGTGAAGCCAACAAAGCAGATTGTAAAATTCATTGTGTAAGAAAGAAACAAAGGCCTGTTGTTGAGAGGCCTAAAATGGGCTCTGAAGTAAACAGCTGTAGGTATAAAACAAGCAATAACCACCAAGGTGATTAGGGGAGAGTAAGTAGGCCTTTTGGATTAGAGGAGGTGAAGACGTAATTAAAGAAAATGAGGGTGTTGCTGAAAAGATAAACAATTTCTTGCATCATTTTTTTTTGCCAGCTACACATTAGAAAAATACTTACCCTGAACCTATTCTTTCTACATAAAAAAGATGAAATGCCACCAGACACAGAGGTACCCCCAAAGAGGAAGGGAGAAGGAAAAAAAAATATAGAGAAATTAAACAGGCATTAATAAGTCATTACACCTCAGAGGACACATACAGTCAAAAATATTTAGAGAATTTAAGAGTCGGCTGACTGAACCTCTAAGAAAATACTCTCATACTGGTGATGCCATTTACGGACTGCATGGCAGCAAATACTGCACTTATATTTTGCAAGGCCTTAAGTGATCATGCGGAAAACTTTCAGACGGGTGTATTTTCTTTTCAGATGAGACAGTAATTTAATCAAAGCCATCATTAAGGTGGAAATACAAGGTACACACCAGATCACAGGCAGCAACTGCTCCCCACAATTGTAATAAAAGTTGTACCTCACAAATCTAACAGACTTCTTCCAATGCACCAGAAGAAAAGTAAAAGCACAAATGGTTTATTTGGATTTCCAGAAATGTATCTCCTGTAGCTAAACAGTCATGTTACAAGAGACAAAAAATATTCAAGAACTTGTATGGAAAACTAAGCTTAGAAATAAACAGCGTATTTTTACTGTGGGGAAAGCTTAGTGGCTAGGAACTGGTAGGTACTGTGGTAGCACCATATGTGCTAGTCATCAGAAAAAGGAGCTATCAGCAGAGTAACAAACCCCCAAATGACACAAAAGCACGCAGGTGAGTCTAGACTAGAAGATATCCAGATAAACTCAGCTAACCTGAGTAAATGAGCAACATAATAGCAGGCAAAAGTCAATATTGACAAATGCAATATACTCAAATGCTTAACCGGCTTATGAATTAATGGTGTTGACTCAAGACAGAAATTTAGTATTGGTTTATAAGTTCTATACTCCATGTGGAGGAGGAGCAAGGTTAAAAAAAAAGTTATGTAAGAAAATAAATACAGAAAATATTTTTATTCCTATATAAATTAAAAACTGGCTACACGTGTACTGCTGAAAAAAGATATTGCCACAACAGAGGGACTTCACGGACTTGTAACCAAATATAATTGTGGTGTATATACTTGTAGGGGGAGAAAAGAAGTCTAAAAAACTGGAGCTGTTCCGGAAAGAAGGGAATAAAAGGTATCGTGAGGACAACTTCCAAAAGAACAGAAATACTGCAACTCCAGCAAGCCTGGACACGGACCCAAAGGGCTGTTTCGACCACGTGCGGCTGCCCAGGTTGCTCCCTAAGGCATCTCACCCCAGGAGGGCAGGGGCTTGGCTGCATCCGCACACGGGCCAGACCCTTGCCCAGGACAGGGTGGCCGTGAAGATGAGGCACTGCTGAGACCTTCCTCCGCTTGTGCGACACCAGGGGCCAGGCACTAAGGGAAGGGCTCCCATCCCTTAGCTTCCCCTTCAGTTAAGTGCATCTCATTAAAACATATATTGACTTAGCTAACAATAATGGCATAACTGTATCTAATTTTATAAATTGCAGAGGAACCTATAAAAAGTTATTTGCTATTTTCAAAGCTCCTATCTTAAAGCACCCAGCCTAGACTGGGATTTCCCCCACAAGAGATATCCAGTATTGCTTGGCATGTAGCTGAAGAAAGCGCTAGCAGGAAAGCTTTACATCACCTGTGGCACCACATGGCACAGTACGTAGTAACTTAACATACAACACAAACAGCATGTCATCTCCAAAGGCATTTCTTGTACACATGTAGTTACTTCAGTGCACAGTTTTATTCCATATAATTTGGTTATCTGAAGGTAAGTTAGTTTTCATAATATAGTTTTCATCATTATCTTTTATATATTTCAGTAAGTTATAGTTAAAGATAGCTTCCTTAGGAATGCAACAATCCAAAAACTTACTCCTCCTTGACACATTTTGGATGGTTGAGTCCAAAAGAGAAAAAGAGATTTAGGGCAAAATGCATCTAGAAAAAATTTTTACTGACATTTTAAACAAATCATTATGCTATTAATGTCCTCTCTTGAGAAATAAAAAATGCAAGCTTGTGTTAGGAAATAAACAGAACAAAACATGTTATTTTAAAAAATCTCAAATGAAAAAAAAATAGTCCATATCATTTTTATAACTTAGGAATATTCCACGCCCCATCTTAACTAAAGAAAATAGAAAGCATTTCTATTAACTGTTCTCATCTACGTGACAATGGAAAGAATTTAAGTTGATTTACTTGGGAGCTATACGTTTATATACTTACACATTTATTAAAAAGTGCTTAGACAAAGAGGTAGGTACTCTTCTTTGAAGAAATATGCACTGATAAAATTTAAATAAACAAACAGATACTTTGGATAAGGCTTTGCATACTCTTATTCACTGACTCCAAGCCAAATTAAAATCATTAGGACTTCAAAAAGCAAGCTAATCATTCAGGAAAGGTGGAATCTGGTGTTTACTAGCCACATATTTTCTGATCCGCTTGCATGCAACTCTTATCACTGCACAATACGAGTGAATTAAACCCAGATACATTCCCAGGTGGTTGTACCTGTGGAACTTGATGCAGAAAAGCCAGGGAAGCTGGTAGTTTGCAAAATCAGATTGGCAAAGCGATTACGGAGGACACACAAAAGAGCATGGGACTTGAAATCAGACCGTGATTTCCTCATAAACTTTAGCACAGATCTTTGAGAGTCACAGATTTCAGAGAAATCATTTCATTTTTCAGTTCCTCCACCTGACCATTCACAAAATAGATCAAATAAAGCCTCAAAATCATGCTGTGGGTATTAACTCTCTGTAAAATACTTAGACATCCCAGAGTAAAATAAAATAAACATTAAAAGCTACATAACCCCAAAGCACTTGTACAGAAACCAGGGCCAGATTCTCCACTTGCCTTGCACTGACAGCCTCTTTTTATGTCCTCTGCACTGCCTTTGCCTGTTTGGTAGATAGACCCTTACACCTTCAACAGGATCTTCCCAAGTGGAAGAATAACTCCAATAGTAAAATATTTTCCAAGTGGGATGTTGGCAACTGTGCAAGAGCTTTTGCTCAGGAGCGTTCACTTCCCTCCTTATACACGGTAAGGCTGATATTTACTCACATCTATCCAAATTATCTTTACTCAAGCAGCACTGTTCAGACATTTTATGTTCTACCAGTACTTAAATACTATACTGCTCTTGAGTAAACTCCCCGTGCCATCTAATCCCACTCTATCTAATGTTTTCTTTGGGTTGAATAGTCGGGGCAGTGACTGCTCATCATAGGCATGAAATTTTCTGGAGGGCAAGCACTATGCTGGGTAGGAGGCAAAGGAGATCTCAACAGCACTTGGTTGGACACAGAGGCACAGAACAGCAGAGGAATTAAAAACACCAGGTGGAGCTGAGCAACAGAAAAGGAGCGATTCAGTCGGAGTTGAGTGACCTGCAAAAGCAATCATGAAAACACAGTACTAGCCACATCAATGTGTTGTTCATGTAAACACTTGCTAGCATAGAAGAGCTATTTGCTTACGCCACCAAAAGGCAGCTAAACCAAAACTGCATCAAGTTAGGCTACCACAAGGTAGGGAGGCCCGTTTTTGCCCCAGGTGTACTCTACCAATAAAATCTACCAAACTGCAATATTTCCATTCCATGATCTCAGGACAAATTCAGCACAGGGAGAACAGGGGGAAGTGCTCTGTAATTGAGCTATCAAACAATAGCACAACAAAGCCAACATATCCACAGCAAATACAGACTTCCTTGAGAAGCCAAATATCTATGGTCCTAGTAGGTTAAGTGACTTTACATGAACAAAGTTCACTATTCATATGCAGAATTCTTCCCTCAGCAAGATTAGTTTAGACATTCAATACATTTCTGTAGCCATTTTTGTGCATGACTTAAAAAGAAAAAAAAAAAGAAAAAAGGAAAATATAAAATGGTGAAAAAAAGAAATCAGAGATCCATTTTACAAAGAAAAGAGAGAAAAACAAGGCAATGAAGGCAAAAGAAGAATATATTCTACAGGGATAGCCCAAATATCTTCACAGACTGCAGGACCACGGCAGTACCTATTCTCTCTGAGGAATCCTGTAAGTATCTACGACATTCTGCTACACAGGACTTCTGAAAAGCAAACATTCACTTTGTAAGTGAATCTAGTATTGTTTTGGTGGATTAACATAGGCAAATAAGCATCACTAGCCACAGAAAAGGAAAGAACATACACCCTTCAGATTGCTGTGCCAAGCAACAAGTACTTATGGCTATCCATAGACACAAAAAGAAAGTTCTAAATCCTGCATTTTCTAACTTTCAGCAGCAGTAAAAGCAGACAAACCAAGAGAACAATAGTTATAAAACATTCTGGGAAAAAAAAAAAAAAGTACAAGGTTGGAAGTGTTAGCAAGAGAGGAGGGGTGCATGGGAATTTATTCCAATTATTATTGAGGAATGACTACTATTCCTATTCACGTTCATCTTCACCATAAAGCCAGAGGGAAAATGGGACATTTAAGAGTTGATCATAAATGTTTTTATTTCCTATTCAAAAGGAAAATAACTCAAGCAAATTATCTCCTAGGGAATACATCTGATTTAATTTAGACTTGGAGAAGACATCACCAAACAACAAAATTATTATAAAAGTTCAAAACTCTGCTAGGAGTACAACTTTAAACAATGTTTCCTTCAGAAAGCACGCATCAAGATGATCTTCAATAAAGCCCTTGGAAGAGAAGAATATTCAGGAGATGCTTCTGGTTACATCATATTGTAAGAAATATATTTACTAAAGACAATACACAGCTTTGTGGGAAAGAGTCAAGAGCCTGTGTCCTAGTTGGCATGAAGTTCAGATGCATGTTCTGCCTCTTACGTCTCATCATCGTTTGTCAAAATAGATCAGAAACATGTACATACTTCTCTGAAGAGCCATTTGTAAATATCAACCAACCTAAACAGGTTTGCAGACATCGAGGAACATTGAGAAGGGGGCAGGTATAATTCAGGAAGCATTTTAAAGAGGTTTTTGGTTTTTACATTTCTTCATTGCTTTTTTTTTTTTTTTGCAGGGGGAGTGGTTCTCTTTTGCTTTTGTTTTCTTTTAGTCTTCAGGTTTAATCTGAGCATTCCCCAAGCTCCAAGCACAGCTAATATACAAATTGTTCTGCACATAACCCCAACCAAATTTGGTGTCAAATAATGTACATTTGCCATAATGTATCATGTGCCAGCTGGGTACTCTTTTTTTTTTTTTTTCCTTCCTTCTGAACAAAGCAGAGCACACTGAGTGTTTATCTTCTACATTTAAGAATTATTTCCAAATCTTAAAAAAAAATTCTCCTCAGCAGAGCTTATTTTTCTGTTACAATGCCAACTCTGCCACTGATCACCGAGAATTGAGATGCACTCCCCTAAAAATCCACACATACACTTCAGTGATTTTGTTCTGAAACCAGAACTAGGGAATTTCTTTATACTAACATTATTCCTGAGACACATGGAAAACTGAGCACTGCCAGGCAAGTTGTTCTGTATATGTTATCTTCATTTTTCTCAGAGATGCTTAAAAATCTACCCTTCCATTTTTCTCCATCTGATTGCACACTATTGTACGCTGGCTGGAATGTTGTGGGGGGAAAAATCACAATTATGTATGCTGCAATGGGTCTTACTCTACTGATAATCATTTGATATTAGCTCCTCCTCCATCTCAGTAGAGGAAAGAAAAGCCTGTTAACCAGTCACTGCAGATGTTTTTTGTATTCTTCAATTTCCTCATATCAAAACAATGGATATATGGGTGCAAGTTCAGCCTTTCCCTTAGAGTGTGAAGGGACCTGGTACCACTTCCTATCGACATGCTGAAAAACCTCTTCCTTGGCCAATCAGTAACAACTGTTTCCATCACTGTAGAGCCACATTTCTCAATCTGGATTTCAGAAGGCCTCAAAGATGGACCTGAAGTGTCAGAAGATACGCTTCAGCTTAAAAAAATCCTACCCCTAAATACAGCTTTTGAAGGTCTTACAAAGTAGATAAGCTACAAGGAAAATATATTTTTCAAAAGGTTAAGGAATATTGTTGCGGACGACTGGGCATCTCTCTTGGTTTTATCGCTTTCTTATGACAATGAATTTGTGGCTCGGCTGCCATGCACAAAGTTTTACCTTATCAGAAACTCTTCTGCTCAAAGCATCAGCCACCAGCATATCCTGCACTGATTTACATTTAAAATAATACTGTAGTTTGAAAAAGTAAAAAAAAAAAAAATTCTCTAAAGAGCTGCTAGCATTACTAGCACAGTGTGGATGCCACACTACTGCCTTTAAAGGAATGTGATCCGACTGCCCTGTCCTTATACCGATGGAAATACATCCACACAAACGCCTGACAAAATGAAAGATCAAGATTCATGAAACATTGGCTTGCCTCCCTGCAGTAATTCAAATCCAGCTCCTCATCTGAATGCTCCCAGCTGAAGTGCTGCTTCAGTAATTAGTTGTTTTATTCAGGCAAAAGAGGAATCTTGCTGGGCGGCCTCTTGAAATTGGGAGCAGCTTTTAAGAACTCTGAGATGCCAACTTTATGGTGAGGTGTGGTTTAACACTGACAAAGGGAATCAACAACCTTTTCTTTATCTTTTCAAGCTCTTTGGGGTTTCAACTTCCTCCTTTTAGAGACTGCTGGGCCAGGTGTGATACCACAAGTGAAGGACTGTGACTGACGCACTCTACTTGAGTTCACAACACTTGCTCGAAGACACGTTTGTGGTACATAGCTCAGTATTTTATGCAAAACCTGGCCTAAACATCAATATAATGTCCCCTCTTAATGGTAGAAACACATAAATTACTCCATGTTGAAAACACCACCTTCACTGTTACTATTTGTTAAGCCGAACAGCTAAATTCCAAGAAGGAACACCGAGGGAGCCATTTTACCCCTGTGGATTTCAAAAAATACGAATCTCTTGCTATGTTCAGCTCTTTCAGAAATCCTGAAAGCCTTTGATCATCCACTGAAAGGAGGAAGCTGAAGGTTTGGAGGCCCTTGCCCCTCCGTCAGCCAGACGGGCTCCAGTGCAGGCACGAAGGAGCCAGGCAGGGAGGCTGGCGATCCCATCCGCCCTCTAGGAACTGCCCTGCAACTCCCAGCGTCTCCCTCAAGCGTCTCTGACCAGCCCCCACAGCTAGTGTGGAGATCTTTCCTAAGTCTTCATATTCAGTCTTCTGGATCCTGAAAATCTGGACAACCAGTCACCTCACCAAACACATATATACAAGCAGTGCTTTTATGGGATACTGATATTTGGGTATGCTGAGACACAGCGTTCTCTCACCTCCCCATACAGGCTATCTCAGCAATCACCGTGAACTTCAAACCTACGTTTCTGGGCAGAACCCCTCTTTCTACAACCACCCTTTATATTTCAAGATTGATACTTCTTTATCCAACAGACTTTTGTCCCACAGCACCGATGGTATTTTTCTTAGCCTGCATAAAAAATATTGTTTTCATGTAATATTCACTAGTCAGTATTTTCAAGACAGAGGCTTGGTCAAAAAAAAAAAAGGAGTTACCAGTGTTTGTTTCTTTAGAATACTAATGGCAGGTGCAGAAATAGGAATGGAGCAACTTCTCTGGGGACATCTGAATCCAGATCCACAAGCTACTTTACGGTTTCAATGAAAAATTAGGTACCTCAACGACTCTGGGGGGATCTGATCCCTGGTTTTGAAGATTTAGCTCCTATTAGCTGCTGTAATCCACTGCGTTACTTATATATTCTTTTAATAGACTTCAACAGCACAGGGGGAACATCCACTAGTAATCAATCACATTCAGGATTCTGAGGTAATACAAAGTCAAAAACACTTTCAGCTTCTGTGCCATACCATAAAAAATGCCCAATTTATGCCCGTGCAGTTCTTCCTACTTTTGAATTTTAAGGGACTAAAGAAGAGCTTTGAATGCAGCTCAAATACTTCTACCTTTCATCAAGTTCCACATTTTCCCAGATCACGCTGGGGTCCCGGAGAAATCTCTGGCTTCTGCCAGCTGACCTAAAACATATTTTGCACGTGAGGGCGGCCTATATAGGAGAGCAGGTAGCTCTCCACTGAAAGAACGGTCTTAAACTGTCACAGGCTTAAACTAAAAAAGTCATCACTCTGGGCAACACTCACAGTGCTCACCAAGGACTGTTTTGCAACTAGGACTGCATATTTCTATGACATCTTACAACTCAGACATTCTCTTTAGGGGATTGTGTAAGTTTTACTGTAAAACACAGATTTTCCAGTCGTGGTATTTAAAACAGGCAACAAAAATGTGACCAAAGGAAGAGCCAACAGCCCACAGCATTAATGGCTTTAACTCAGTGCTACTACCTTTAGCGTAACACCATTTCCTTCCTGCATTTTCCACTCCTTCATCTAAAGTTGGGCCACTAGCACGAAAGCTGCTGATGTGGAGGTATCCCAGAGCAGTCAGCGCTCCTCCATGATTTTGGGAGCTCTGTTTCCAACTGGGCCGTGCATTCACACTCAGTCGTGGTTATTCTCCCTCTGGCTCCAAGACTCCCGTGTTTCTGGCAGCACAGCCCTTCAAAAGGAAGGGCGGAGAGTGGCCTTAACCTGACTGCCCTGTATAGCCTGGCGGGCACAGCACTTTCCTGGGGACGAGGAGTGTTGTGTCCAGACTTCCTCAGACCGGGGCAAAATGCAGAGCTAGGACTTCCGCACTTGCAGGAAGATTGCTTCCACCCCTCAGCCATCACCACCTCGTCCCTCAGAGTCTGTTAACAGACTGGCCTCAGCCCTGGCTGGCTGAGGGGCACTAAGGTCCCTCGCTGGGCCAAATGCCACAACTCACAGGGCAAGAGCTCACACTTTGTGCTCCGCTCACCGCTTGCCGAGCTAGCTGCAGGTGACTCCCTTTCCCTGAATAAACCCACCAGAACTTCCCTGCACGGCTTCACCTTTCCTTTCAGGGTGTTCAGGCCTCATTTGGGTTGCCTGGTTCGCCCTCCTGAAGCTGGTCATCATCTACAGTGCCCCGAGCACTGCGCCCGATGCCTGCGGCCCAGCAGTTCCACTACAGTGAGCGTAACGTAACGCTGCGAACACGGTGACCACTGAAGGCGGGAGGCTGGCTGAAGAAAGGCCAGGAGTCATTTCTTTGACCAAGAAATGGTATTCAGGTACAACGTGCACGATATATGCACTTCTTCTGTCGGTGTCGTAAAACAATTCTACGTTGCACAACTGAGATGTCAATGTCTCCTCTGTATCATCATGCAAATATTTTAAAGGAAAAATAAGAAAAATGCTAGCTAAATGACACAGAATGCATTTTTTTTTCCCCTCTCTGAATCAATTTTAATGCTTTGATAAGGTCTCTGGCTTTAAAAGGGAAAAGGCAAAGGAAGCAGATACCATATTCTGTTACTTATCTTTGATACTTACAGATGGGGTTAAGCTCAAAGGGATGTCAAAGCTTCTGATACAGAAAGGGGAGCAAACTTGGTTTCAACAGAAAAAAAAAATGGCTGGGTATGGTTTGACCTCTTGATCTGGCAGTGGAGTACACTGTATTGTTAACCTGAATGAATATTAGTCATTTCAGGACGTAATCACAACAGGTTCTCCCATAAATCAAACCTCTTCCCATGCTTCTCTTCAACAAAAACATCTTATTTGAATGACAGTTTTTAATTACAAGATCAAGTCCTGCTTACACAGAGTTTCCATTTCAAAGAAGCATTGCACTGATATGAAAAGTCTCTAGGAAAAAACATCTTTGTCATTGGATAATGCATGAATCTTGACTAGCCTACAGATTTCCTATAGAAAAATATAATGGCATAGCATTTAAAGTACCAGGCTCTTGCCAAATGCATATACTTAATTTATTACTGATTCACTACACCTCAATTTCTGTAAGCTTCTCTCTTCTCCTTTGTAGAAGTAGAATTTATATGAAAAAGATTTCTCAACCTGGAGGAGAAATCAGAAAGGAGGAAGAGCAGCGGATGGCGGGGGGGGTTTTCTGGGATCCCACTGGAAGCCCTGGGAGCGGTGCCTCTCAGCCGCCTCAGGCTGCTCAGGGCTCGGTTTGGTGAGCTGCAGATGTGATTCAGGCAAAGGGCCCTCCCTTCAAGGTGAGGAAGGGCCAGGGAAAGAGCTGCTGCCGCACGGCGCTGGTGGGGAAGCCCTGTGGGATGAGGGGCTGCAGGAGCAAGCGGGAGCTGCGCTCGGGCCAGGGCGGCAGCCGGGCAGAGGCAACAGCCTCTTCTGCCACCCTCACCCTCTGCCCAGGAGCGGCGCGGCTGCTGCCCATGGCTAAAACGGGAACACGAGCGCCTGCCGGGAGGAGTTACCGTGTGGGTCCTCAAACAAATGAGGAAAAGGGAATGAGAAGGTGTCCTAGAAGCAGCAGCAGTGCGCAGGGGAGGAAGAAAAAAAAAAAAAAAAAAGCCTCTGAAAACCGCTGGATTATAATTTTATGGTAGTATTATTTGATGGCCTGACTTAACAAGTCTTTCCAACTCCAGTTCCAAAGATTGTATGGATACTTCCCTATCTCACCCAGGTGTTTGAAGTTTAATTAATTAATGTTTGTAAAGTGTTACAATTTCCAGATGAAAGGTCCTATGCAAGTGCAACGTAGTATTACTCACCGAGGTGATTGGTTTAGAGCGTATCACATTACACAATACAGCTCTTCCCTCAATGATTTTAAGCGTTTGAAGTTCTGATAAAAAGTATTTATCACTAAGATAGATATAATGGAAATACGCTTAAGGTGTGACCTGGATTATGAAACTAGAGGTATGGTTTTGGGAACGGAACAAACGAGAATTTAAAACAAGTCCTGAGGCCAGATTTGTCTACAGTTGTATAAAATGTATTCTGTTCTTCCTTTTTTCCCCTTCTTCCAGTAGGCTTTTCTTCTCTCTAAAGTAAAACCGGTTATTACGAAGGGTGTGAGCAGACCTGCAACAGTTCACATTCAGTTCCTATTTCCATAGTCATACAACTTGACGTTTTCTCATGACTTCCTCAGAATTATTATTATATTTTTTTTGTAAATGTTTGAATTAACCCTAAAGGTGAACATTTTCTTTTTGTAAAGTTCTAGCCTAACAAGCAATTAAATTGAATTAGATCAAAAGTTTGTGGACAACACCAAACTGGGGAATGCAGTCAATATGCTTAAGGCAAGGCTGACATCCAAAAGGATTGAGGCAAACTAAAGGTACAGGCCAAGAGGAACCTCAAAAAATTTAACAAAGACACATGTGAAGTGCTGCATCCAGGACAGACCAACCCCCTGCACCAGTAGCAGCTGGAGAGTTCTGTCTGGAGAGCAGCTCTGCTGAAAGGGAGCTGGGACTCAGGGGGCAGGTGGCTAAATGGGAATCAAACTGTGCACCATGACAATGATGAAGGGTAGGAGCATCTTGGACTGTATCAACAGGAGGTACAACCAGATCAAGGGAAGCGATTTAGTGAGTGCTCATCAGACCAACTCGGCAATACAGTGGCCGTTTTTGGCCCCACCTCAGTGCAAGAAACACAACAGCAAATAGGATGGAGTCCAGCACAGACCCACCATGAAGGGCAGGAGATCCTGCTCCTCAAGGAGAGACTGAGGGAGCAGGGCAAAATCACACTGAGGAGATGGTTGGGGGGACCTTATAGCAGCCTTCTGGTGCTTGCATTGAGACAGGTTGCCCAGAGAGGCCAGGGAATCAACATCCTTCGAGGTTTTTGAGATCCAAACAGACAAAGTCCTGAGCAACCCGGTCTGAAATTAGTGTTGATCACACTTCGAGCAGGAGTTTGGACTACAAACCTGCTGAGGTCCCTACCAGCCAGAATGATTCTATGGAAAGAAAAAAGAAGCAAGGAAAACAACCAAAAAAATAACACCCTAGCTTACGTTCAGATCACATGACTTGTTCAAGATCAAGGCTTGGTTTTCTGTGATTAAGCAATTTTGATAAAAATTTGCTTGAAGAACAACTTTATTGTCTGTCAGAAGACAACTGTCCAAGTGTTCCAGCTGTCAGGTTGCATATTTGCTCCTCCTCTCTCATTTTTCTATCAAGCTTACCCTGACAGCAAACAGTAGCGATTTGGGATAGCTTGTACATGCAGGCATTATTGCATCTAGAGGTCCCAGTTAAAAGAAAAAGAAATCCCAGAGTTTTAAGTGGGTAAAGGAATAACTGCACCTCAGTTTGTGCATTTTCACTCTTCAAAAAAAAAAGAATGTGCATCAATTTAAAATTGAATATTTTTTAAAATATAGTATATTTTGAGACCAGATTTTAAAACAGAAAGCCTTCTTTAGCTATGTTTTCTCAAATTTCCTAATATTGAGTAAATAATTAAACTTCCATGAATGTCGTTTTATTGTTAATGGCACTCATTTAATTGTTAGCTGTTCCAGAGGGACATTCTTGTTCGTTGGATTTTTAAAGCACACTTTCATTATTCTTTCAAAATTCTGTTCTATCCCCTCTAGGAAGTGCAATATTTCCAATTTGTATAGAAACAGAACCAATTACTCTGAATAAGGATGTCAAGAAAACAGATTTCTTAACGGGTCAAGTGTGTCAGTTTCCTTCTTTTTCTCTGTATTATTCTTCTTGTCCTCCTCTGTCCCAAAAAATTACAGAAGTCCTAAGATCAAAATGAAACAATATAAAAGCAAAAAAAAATATTTTCAAAATTACTGAAGACTGCAGACCCTAAGGCACAAGTTTTTGCTAATCTGCTCCTTAATGCATTCTAAAGAGGTCATTAAATCATTCTAAAAGGACTGTATTAGACAATGCATGAAAATAAATGGCCTTTTAGGAAAGCAGAACTCCTAGCAGGGCCTAAGCTGAAACAACACGAAGTTAAAAATAGTATGCTGACTCTAAAAATACAACAAAAGAGCTATACCATTGCTAATAAAGCACTGAGCACTTTCGGAAGAAAGATGGTTTCCTAGTTGCATGCTTTGCTCAAATGCTTTTTAAGGAGAAAAAAAAAAGTAAACAGAAACATTTATTTGTCATTACAATTGTATGATACTAAAGGTAAACTAAGAAAACACCTTCATGGAAAGAGCATTCTGTGCATAACAATGTTAATGGTAGTTAATGAACCAAAACCCACAGAAATCCCTTTGGACAGCTAACAAACACACACAGCTATTAATTAGGACACAGTTGTTTCCTCAAAACTCCTTTGTTCACTTTAGTTGTAGAAAACACCAACATACCCCTCACACTTGTGGGGAGGTATTCACCGGGAAAGAAAATATTTATTTATTACACCTTAAATGCTTGCAATTACATGACTTATTATGACAGTTCTGCTAGTTTCTCTCCTTGCAAGTACTATAATCACTCACTTCACTATTTACTCTGTGCTTGAGAACACCATTTACTTCCATTTCATTCTTGTTTTTTATGATTTTCAGGGTTTTCATTTTCAGCTCAATAAAGAGATTTGGGGGATTTGTTTTTTAATTTTCTAAGGTCAGCACTGAGAGGGGAAGAGTAGTTTCTGCTTGAAGGCTAGCTAAGTTTGAGTTCCACTTCTGAATTCCCACTTTACCCACTACGTCACTTATTTGCTAACTGGCTGCAAAGCAAATGTTTGCCAAGAGCTCCTTTCGTCCTGCAGAAAATTGCAAAACTGTGGGCTGCACATCATTTCAAGGATGCAGACCAGACAGGCTTCCTGAGAGCCTAAGGAAGACCATGTCTTCTATGAAAATAATCAGCAAGGAGTGCTCACTTTCTGTGCATGTGCAGACCCAGCAGGATGGTAAGGAGTGTGCTTCGCAGGCAGAGAACATCTGTGCTCTATAGCAAACAAAGATGGCAGAGGCAACGCTTCATCTTTTCTGTCTGAACCTTGCTTCAGAAAGCTGGCCGTGTCCACTAATTCATCAGCCTTGTTCTACTTCTCCCACCACCTCCCTTGCCCAAAGGCAGCTCCTGCCTCCTCACCACTGTGCCTCCTGCCCCACAACCTCCACCACTTCCTTCTTGCACATCCCACACCACTAACGACTGTCACTGCCTCCCTCAGCCCACCGAGACTGAATTAATGAAGCTGACTGAATCCAGCTGACTCTGTCCACCTGGGTGTGCGTCTCCTCAGGCTCCCGGCACTGCCAGAGCTCATTTGCTCGGGTCTGCTGCTCTACCTCACCTGTAATGGGTTGGAAGGCTGCAAACCACAGGGCCCGACAACGCAACAAGTCTTTTCAGGTCACTACTTCTACAGTTTCATGAGTTGCCACTCCCTGCAGGTTAACTAGGATAAGCCTAAAGGACAGCTACGTTTCTGCCCATTTCTGGATCAAAACAGAGAAGAAAAAGCCAGTAAAATTCATCTTATTCAGGGACCAAAAAGAATTGAAGCAGCTGCCTGGCTTACCATAATCTTGTCGCTGTCGATAATGGTGTTCAGGCGGTGTGCGATGGTCAGCACCGTGCACTGAGCAAACTTTTCTCGGATCGTCTTCTGAATGAATTCATCTGTTCTGCAACACAGAAAGAGCAGGTGCGACAAAAATGAGATGTCTCTATGGAAAGCTGAGTGGTAGGCAGGATCTATGACTTAGCAAACATGACCATACGGGATCTATATAGCAGGAACTATACATTTAGGAAGGGATTACAGTGCTGCTTCCTCTCCCTACATTAGATGACTCAAAGGCGTATCTTGAACCATACTCCAAAAGCTGTCCTCCAAAGGCTGAAGATAAAAGAATTCCTTCTTGGAAGCAGAACAATTGGTTTCACTCTCAGAGACTAATTTTCTAGGCTTTGATTACAGAAGGAAAAACACTCCTATTAGCAGTTAGATTCAGATATTCCTACAAATTTCCACACCAAAAAAGTCACTGTTATTTTAAGCTTTAGCTTGTGCAAGCAGTGAATAAAAGCTGGTGAAAGCAAATATTCTTCGGTGTAAATGGGCTGAAGAGTGAACGCAAGAGTGCCTACTACTAAGGTTCTTGACTTGACCTGTGTAAAGAAATAAACTAGCTCATAAATAAACCAGTTCAAACTGATCTTTAAAATCTTGAAAATTTGAATTTTCAACTGAAAATTTTAAACAGAAAAAGAAAACTTGGTATATCACTAAATCAAAAGGGTTAACTGTAACTCACATCCCAAGGAAAGGGATAAATCCTTTCAGTTACGAGTCTCAACATCCTGTATGAATAAGCACCAAGGAAATAGTATTAGGAGGAAACAAAAGGCTTGAGAGAAATATAAATCAAGCTAGGACAGAGATACTGAAGCACCGGGTTGAAGTGAAAACTACAACATATTGAGAACAACCTTTAAAAAGAAAATAAAATTATGCTAAGAAAAAAAAAAACAATGGGGCTAAAATGCTCTCTAGCTGTAGACACGAGCATTAAGGCAAAAGAGCTGCTATACTGATAAAACTGGGAATTTTTCGAGAAACTAACTGCAGCAAAATACTGATACCATCTACCTTGAAGAATGCAGTGAGACATTAATTCAGGACTCTATATGGTCGTCTCTGTAGCCCAGGCTAGGGAAAGGAATGGCTGGCAAGCGAATCCGAGCACCTGAGCCAGGCGGCCAGCAGGGGCCGAACGGCACCAGCCGTGCTCATCTCACCTCCCAGCCCAGGCACAGTGCCCGGCTGGCCGCATGTGCAGGAACTACGTATCCGCTTTCGAAAATGGGTTTAATAGTGACAATAGGGAGAGAAAAAAAAGCAGTGTAAGAATTAAAAATCTCATCCAAGAGAGAAGGAAGAGCCAAAGGGCTCAAGATACAACGGGTTTAGTGGGACCAAAGAAGCCCCAGCCTGGAATTCTGCACTTGAAGGCAAGGCTCTCATATCCAGGATTTATATTAAAACAGGGAATTGAATGTTTATAGAATGATTGCGGTTCCTCCAGTTGTTAAAAGTAGACGGAAAATTAAATAAAATATAACAAACATTCACGCCACATTAACAAGTGTATTCCTCAGACAAATTATTTTTTAGATAGAAGTTCTCTATAGCGAATCTGTCTGGACATGCATAGACATGTGGTATCACATCAAAAACTAAGAGAATTGTTCTGATGGTATCAAGTTAGGAGGCACTGACAAAAAAGATGACAAACTTTGGAGTAAAAAGATGACTTAAGACAAATAGGGTAACAGAATGACTTTCCATAACAGGAGGCAAAATGAGGTTAAGCATTCAGCATGACAGAGGAACTGCTCTCTGCAGTAGAGATCGCTTTATCACCATGGAGAAGGTGGACATAGCTTAAACTCTGCTCAAATCCTTTTTTAGGTAGACTATAAAAATCTAAGCTTCTGATTATTGCCTGCTGCCACTTGTCCACTAACTACAAACTCCCATCTCCATTTTGGGACAAGAAGGTTTCTCAGCAAGCGAACACTGCTGCCATGCCTGCATCCTTGTCTGGCGACAGGAGCTTCAGAGCTCCGCCATGGTTCTGCAATTGGCAAGGAAAAACTAGGTCTTTGCCTGAATTCTGGTTGCAGCCTGAACCACCAGGGAGATCTGCAGCTTGACAAGCTCTTCTTGTGACCACCTTTTGCCAAAGCTTAGCAGTAACAAGCATTAATTCAGGAAACATAAGAACAAGGTCTGGGCCTCTGTCAGAGAGAGCTTGGACTTTCTGCTTCTATTTCGTAAAAGAAGCTGAAGGACATGGAGGGATCCCTCAACTCCTCCTTCCCAACAAGGCAACCGGAGAAAGGCCAAGAGCTCCTTAGCCCAGTGGGTAACAGCTTCCGTAAGAAAAGCACCCTGTAATGTCCCTGCACGCCTCCGATCACGGTAACACCAAGGTGTCTGCCCCATTATTATTAAAGCACATATATTTTTGCCATCTGCTCAGCAACGCCTCAGTGCCCTGACTATTCTCTCCTTCAGCAGAGAAAACCAGGGCCGCCCATGATGACACACAGCAGGGAAGCGGCTTGGACAGGCAGCAGGGAACATCCTCTGCAGCAGCTCAGAGAGTCTGCACTGAGCAGCAAACCAAAGGCCTCAGTAACACTACCTGCAAGGAGGCAGAGAAGGCCTTTTTCTTTCCTTCTAGTCAAGCCCAGCGTGAGGTTTCCTGAAGGGCCAAGGAGCACAGAGAAACGCAGTTTGCCTGGAAATGTTGAAATCAACTTCTAAAAGAACGTGAAATGATCTGCAGCTCTCAGGTTATGCCTGTTGTTATGGATATGGCTGAGAGAATGGATAATGGCTGAACATCCCTGTCCTCTGCACTCATTTATTATCCCTTTTATTTATTATATGCATTCTTCACAGCACCACCTCTCCCTGCATATAGGTTAGAAATCATTTCTCATTCTTAGAGAGATGTTATCAATCTATTATCTTAAACAGGTATTTCTTGAACATAAAGTGAGCTCTAATAAGGAACTGTTGGCTGTACTGTGGGTGCAACAAAGGTTCTAAAGTGAGACAACAAAGTAATCAGAAAAAGATCTAACAGCTCTGTCTTCAAATATCAGAGTATGAAATCTCATGCAGACATGTCCACCTAGAGGACCTGGACCAGATCCTCTCTCGGGTTCACAGGAGACCTTGCAGCACAGCTTTTAGGAAGGCAGACAGAAACACCAGACCAATCTGCCCAGATAATCTTGGGAAGAAGGTAGGAGTGGACAAAATGGTCAAAACGGCTAAGTACAGAATTAAGTGCTGACAAATACAGAGACTACGTCCCATGCCAGCTGGATAGGCCTCCTCTCCAAAGTGCCAAAAGCAGCAGCATTTCCGTCCTTTTTTGAGGGCACAAATGGGCCCTCTGTGGCGCTTACACACCCGGCCTGCACCTGCGGCCAGACAAGGGCTGGTGGATTCAGTCACCACTGCGGCGGCTCAAGCCCCACCATCTTTTAGGCACATCAGAAACCAAAGATGCAGCCAGAATCCCAAACTAGGGCTGCTGGATGACAAAACTCAAGTCTTATCTGATTAAATGAAAATCAGGATTGCTGTACTCCCCAGGAACAGCACGATAAGAAAGCACAAAACAGTGGTAGAGCTGCCCCATCGTCACCATGGGTTGCGAATCTAACAGCAAATTTCAAAGCAAGCCAAGATTTGGTGTATCTTTCTGAAATAGCTGACTGTGTAAAAGGAAAACTATCTAAAGTGCAAGAATAAGTACAATCTGAATGAGGGCTGCTGGAACAGAAGCACTGGATAAGTCATTATCTTCAGCTGAATGTCCTCTCGGGACTGTCCCGGAAGCGTATCTCACACTGCACAATTCCTCAACGGCCATGGAGGAGGCAACACATGCTGATAATCTCTCCAAAAGAGAGGCAGTTACAGATAGTACTTCGATGCAAAGAAAGGTTAAACCTTACAAGGTTAAACTGCCTGATGAGCTGAACTACGTTCAATCACTGCGTTTAACCAAACTCCATGAAGAACCAATTTAAGAAGTGGCAGTAGATCAGTCTCAAAATTTTCTGTCCTTTACAAGTAGTACAAATGCCACTTAAAAGATACTGCTGTACTCAGTGCACAAACATCTTAGCAATCAACGCTAGCATTTATTTTTTAAAAAAGGCTCTGTTACCATGGATTAGGTTTTAATATATCACTAACTGACTACAGAAAGATTTGCAGCTCTTCTGCTTTGAATTTGTCACAACTTTTTAGAATTGTTTAACTGCTTTTTTATTCTTCATTCGATTTTGTCTCCCCCCAAACCCTGCCTCCTCGCATTTACTGCCAGGCTGAACTGGAGAAGGGACACGGCTGCAGCAGAAGTTGAGGCAAAGATACCAAGAGAAACAAAGAGAAGAAATAGTGTCTGAGAGCTGGTGGCCGCTCAGCCTGGTGTCCTGTCCCAGATGTTTGGAGCGAGGGGTGTTTGCCACCAGCCAAGAAACACGGGTGCCAGGCATGGGGGCCGTGCATAAGGAAGGAGGAGGTTTTCTTCCATGCCAAAAACGCCTCCCGAACTGTTCAGCTAAGCAACATGCATCAGCATTTCCTTGCGAGCCTCCTGTCAGATTGCACAGCTGAGAAATCCTCTGCTCTACTTATAGCACCGAGTGAAGGGAAAGGTAATGATTGTAATGCAAACTGAATTCAAAGAAGAAGTTTTAAGTTATTATTCGTATTGTTATGCCTAGAGTTGACACAAACATTTACCTTATTATAATATATATTGCAGCGCACATTAATCAAGATCAATTAAACGGATAGTGCAGGTTGTGAACACACATATATGAGATGCCAAAATGGGGAGGATGAGTAAGATGGCATTAAGTTTCCACAGCTACGATTAATCGCAGTTAATCTATCAGTGCTCAGCCAAAAATAAACTAACAGCCAAAAAACCCCAACAACCCACACGATGCTGGGAAGGGAATGCACTCCTCTGAAGGTTTTAGAAACACTCTGAAGTCAGCTGAACTGCAAAGCTACTCCAGCGCCACCACTTCTCCCCCAAGAAGATGCTATAAAAATGAGTCACGCCCAGATGACATAGAAAATCCTTAATGCATCTGTTTGAGGGACTTGCTGGGTTATTGTCCTCTTTGGACGTTGAGTTCTCCCTCAAGCCATAGTTTGTTGGAACTATATATTCAGCTCAGGCTAATTGATGCAGTACGTTTGCAGTATTGTTTCCAAAATATTTCCACCAGCGTTTCAAATGTCGCAAAAATTAACAGTGGGGGAACTTAGCTATTGGAACAGGGGCTGTCATTGAAAATGCCTTCTATTGAGGTTCAATGTTCTTCTAGAAACACGCTCTAGTTCAAACAGGAAAGAATTCAGGAAAATTCTGCTGGCCTGAGTTACACAAGACATAATAATAAATGATAAATGGATCCTTCCTTTAGCTTTAAAAATTTCAAAATCTGTTTTGTAATTCCTGTGGTATTTGGGATATTTTACCTTTTTTACCCTATTTCATCTTTAACTTGTTATACCGGTACCAAAGTAAACTGAAGGGATAGCATCTCATAGCGAAGAATATCTGGTTTTGTTTACAACCAATTGTTCACCTATTTTTTTATTAACAAATTTGCTATGTTTTTTTTTTTTTTGCAGAGCTATTTCTTCCTGAAGTCAGCAGAACTCAACTTAAGTTTCATGGCTATGCTGATGTTACTAATCTGCATTTCCAAAAAGTTCTTGTCTATGGCTGCAGGACAAATAACTTTGAATATTAATTTTCCTACTCGATGGAAAGCACTGAAATGAGGGATATTTTGAGTACATTCCCAGTTTATATCATCTGCTTTGTATCCAAAGCTCAGCTTCTCCAGTTTGAATAGACAATAATGATGCTATCATGGAAAATACAAAACAGCAATACAAACAACAAGAAACACAAAGCATTTAAGTTCATCTCTACAGTAGAGACGATCATATTAAAAAAAAAAAACAGAGCTCTTCTCAACGTGCCAGATTTTGTTTTTACCTTGGGTCCACGTTTGCTGTTGCTTCATCAATGATAAGGATCCGATTTTTTTTTAGAACCGCTCTGGCAAGACACACCAGCTGCCTCTGACCAACACTAAAATTAGACCCGGATTCTGCCAGCTGTGTCTCCATCTTATTAGGTAGATCTTCCACAACCTCCTTCAGTTGCACCTGTTGACATGTCAACATGCTGTAGGATGAGCAACTCCCTTTTAAATCAGCTATTGTTTGCCTGATGACACCACAACAAGCAGCAAGGTTTGCCTTTTATATTCTCACACAGTAGGAGCAAGAGCCAAGCTGGATTACACTGGGCCATTAAAGCATATTGTTAAGATTTTATTAATGTTCATTAAAATTAAGATATGAATCAAAATATAACCGGATCATCATCCCAAAGGATTTTTTTTTCATAAAAGACATATATAAAAATGTACGCCTCATATTAACAAACACTCTCCCCACACACACACACCAATTTACCTTTTTTCAATCAACAGCTGTGCCCTTATCAAATCTGAAACATCTAAAAGCTAACATACACAAGCACTATAATGTTACTTGGCATGTAAATATCAGATGTACATTATTAGATTAAGTCACCTCTTCCAAGACATTCCACAGCTCTTCATCGGTGTATTCGTTGAAAGGATCTAAATTTTTTCTCATCGTTCCAGTGAATAAAACAGGTTCCTAAAGGCCAGAAAAAGTAAGATTTTACCACATATACAGCTTTTATAACACAACAGGTAATTTAATAATAAGCATAACTAATCTCCATCAGCAATGGCACAGAAATATCGTGCAACAACTTATCCTTTATGAAATGCAAAACAGTAGTTTACAATAAGACCACACTGATAGAGGGGAAAAAAAAAGACAAGGTAAGTGCTAGACAAATTTATATGGGGATATTTCAATAAAGAGGGCAGGTCTGTTGGCAGAATTGCTGTACACACATCTGTTGGTACTCAGGTCAGTACTTACATGCCACTGTTTTGATACCACAAGCTATATACATATTTACATGAAATTACTGCTATCCTCCTGGCATTGTTAATGAACATCAGCAACAACCACTGTAAATGGGGTTACACTCCTCAATTACGTTAGGGCTGTTTAAAAAAGTTTCTGTTTGAACTCCATAAAATGGAGAGGAATCGAAGAGCTCACAACACTTTTTGGACTTTGCTTTTTTGTTTGGCTGTTCTTTTCTTTTCTTTTCTTTTCTTTTCTTTTCTTTTCTTTTCTTTTCTTTTCTTTTCTTTTCTTTTCTTTTCTTTTCTTTTCTTTTCTTTTCTTNTTTTCTTTTCTTTTCTTTTCTTTTCTTTTCTTTTCTTTTCTTTTCTTTTCTTTTCTTTTCTTTTCTTTTCTTTTCTTTTCTTTTCTTTTCTTTTCCCCCCCCCGTTTCCCACCATAAAAGCTCTTCAATTTTACCACCAAAACTCCTACAGGAAACAGTTTCCACCACTTCAGGGCCACGTTCAGCCCTACACCCAGCGGTGTCACCCTGTGCTGCGGACGCACAAACCAGTCGCACCCCGAGCTGCAGCACGGCTGCGCACAGGAGCCTGACCCATCTGAGCAAAGCAGGGCCTCAAACCAGCACATTCACTGTGTCTGTTCCCCATATTATCAGCATCTCCTTTGAACTGGAGAAATTTTATACAAGTGTTTTCTTTCCCTACTCCATCTACATGTCCCATCCGGCCCCAGGGACATCCAGCTCCAGAGGGCTGTACCAAAGCAGAACAGAATTTAGATCTAAACCCCTTTTATTGGGTCTTCATTTCTAAGCCATTTTGTGTGATACGAAAGGGTTAAGAAAGACAGAACATGGCACAAGCATCGCATGAGTTCCTTGATGTAATACACCAATTACTTGAAAGTATCTGCTGCATTAAGGAACATCACTGAAAACCTGTTGAACCAACAAAAGGATTTAGTAAGAACATTAACAAGTTAAAGAACATTTTTCTTCAAAAACACCTAGAAATAATTTGTTTAACAATACGTATTTTAATACACCATTTGGTGTGTTTTGAAAGTATTATTAGGTTTATATTCCATTTCAGTCTTTTTTTTATAGGTTGGCAAAATAAGAAGCTGAATTTATAAAATGTTCATAACTATTATAGAAGTCCTAACAACAGACGTGTACTGCAACAGTAGATAAGGATAATTTTTAATTATCACTTCTGACACAGATTATTATTTAAAATAGTCTGGTTTATGAGAGGAAAGTAATAAGACAAACCTGTAAATAATTGTTGTAAAAATGCTTGTAGTCAGGGAGGCAGACAACATTTGCATAGAAAAGATTTACAAACATAACCTTCACACAGCTCCATCTAAGGAAGCAATTAGAAGTCTAAGCACATTTTTATTTCTCTGGGTAGGTATTTAAGCTTACATATAAGAAAACTTCAGTCCTGCCTCATCCCTCTCTATGAATGGCTCAGTTTAGTCTGCTTTATGTCATAATTCTCATAAGCATCTCTCCCTCTGTTTTCTTAGCTTCCCACATAATTATGAAGATTCTTACTGCAAAATAGCTGTCTGATGATACAAGACTGGTAATATTACTAGTCATGTAATACAAAGATAACACCTATACTATAGTATGATCTTTATTCTAAACCCTTCTCACTAGTGGCACGACAGTATTGCATATTGTTAGCGAAAACAAGTCTTCCTTTATGTGGAGAAGAAATCCTAGCAGCTAGCCCTCAGGCACTTAAAATCCTCAGGGAGCACAGTGAGAACCCATAATATAGAACTGGAAAAAAGTCACAGAACTCAGCTAGATTAAAATAGTTTCATGATCCTGTCAATGAATCAATGCATGAATAAAAACATGTATAACTAAATGCAGTGAACTTTGAGCATCTGCATTGCTCAAGATGTGGAAACTGTTTCTGACCAGCAGTTTTCCTGTCTCAGGGCTCTATTTTTACTCAGTTTGTCTGAATGCTTCCAAACATAGAAATCATCTGCAATAGTTATGGACAAGGACTTGAAAAAGCTGTGGACCTTGAAGGAACTGATGGTCGTTTTGAGGAGAAAACAGGGAAAAAAACATTGCACACAAACAAATGAAACAGAATTTTAGTCTAGGTGAAGTGCTGTTTAGACATAAAAGCCCCACTACCTTCAGTAAGCAGTGTCACTGTGCATTAATGAAGCCTTCAGTGCGCTGAAACAAAAGCCTGCATTGGGCTATAGTCCATGTTGTGAGGGGTGGGGGAAGCCAGCGCACTATTTTGCTGGCAATAGCACACCCACCTTCTTCTTCTTTCATTCCTAGTCTTTGCACTGGGGGAGAAGAGAGATCGGGAAAGGCAGGTAATCTAGAGAGGCTTAAAAGAAGCACCACTCATTTTATATTTATTTTCAGATTTTCAATTTAAAGAAAATAATGTAACAAACATGATGGTTGAGGGGCTGTCCTGCAAACAGGCTAGCAAAACATTTGGATGGTCAAAGGACTCTAAATACAACTTCTGTGATAAAATCCAGAGTTCTGAGAATTAAAACTAACATGGCAAACAAATTTCTCTGGTTTCTAGCTTATTCTGTTGTCTATCTGCTAGAGGGGGAAAAAAAAAAAAAAAAAAAAAAGGAAAGATGAATTATTTGCCAAAAACACAACTTTATATTTGTAGTAGTTAGAATTCTTCTCCCTTTTCTCCCCCTCCAAAGGGGGAAAAAAAGACCACAGGATAGGTCAGAGCTCCCATAAAAACTGGTAACTTGCAAAGGATCTGCTTTCAAGCAGGTCGGTATATATATATATATATATATAGGTTCTGCTTTCAGGCATATAGGTATGTATGTCTTGTATGTATGTATGGCTCTTCTCTAATTCAACTGGATTTCGTGGAACAGCTTCAACTAATGCCGGAATGGTTAAGCCATTCACAACACTATCATTTCTTCCTGCATTTCTGGGCTTCTGAAGCTCACCAAACTTTAATCTATGACCCATTCTCTCTTTCTCAGTTTGCTCTTTCTGCATGTTACCTAAATCAGTCTGTAGAGGGGTGACTACAGAGTGACCCTTCGAAGTCCCTTTCCAACAAAGCTTTGGGCAATGACTCAAACAGCACTTGTTGTCCAAAAAAGTAGATAGAGCCAAACTGTGGAGAAAACCATTAACTCCCTTAAGCTGATTCTCTTCATCTTAAAATAACCGAGACTTTACTCAATAAAGAACAGGGTCATGCTCAAGTTCCTAAGTCTACTGCGTACGGAGCACATATTGACAAGGTTTTAAATACTGCGTCAATGAAAATGGAAACATACAGGGCAGACAAAGTCAGTCCTTACCTGAGGTATAATGGAAATTTTCTTGCGCAAGTCATGGAGTCCTAGCTCTGATGTTAAGTACCTATCAATCCAAATCCTTCCTTCAGGTTCGGCCAACCGAAACAGCGCTGCGATCAGAGAGCTTTTTCCAGCTCCTGTTCTTCCCACTATTCCGACCTACAAAACAAATCAAGCTGGTCTGACTAAACTAAGAACTTCTTGGGATTGATCAATATTTTAGATCATTACAGATATAAAACATTTTTTATAAACACATTTTTTCAAAAGAAATACCTCCCCACTTCTTCTATCAAAATCAGTTTGGAGTCAAGTGACATTTGGATACTCAATGATTTCCTGGATCACATCATTTGGAGGTGAAAGAATTTTTTTCCTAACAAAGCCTTTTTCTCAATAAGTGTTAGTGTGTCAACAAGAAAAAGTGGCTCAGTGCATGAAGTGATTCAAGGCAGCTCATTTCTATCTTAAATCTGGCTTGCACAGTGATGCAGGCAAATCATT
>VZSV01000013.1:4639886-4663146 GCA_013398735.1 Nothocercus julius
GTTGTCTTCAGGTAGAGGATTCTTAAAGAAAACAAAGCACAGTAGGTGCTTTGGGACTGATCACAGAAGGTGATCAGCGTAACTCCTACACAGATCTGCTCTGGCAGGATTTGTTGCTTCCTGCATTCAGTTCTAATCACTGCATTTCCAGAAAGAAATCAACATCCTGGAAAGAGTTCAGAGAAGCGCAATGTAAAATTAATATGAGCTGGAGATACTGATTTTATGTGGAAGGATTTATGAGGATTAAACATTTACGATACGGCTTGGTGAAGTGATTTGGGAACAGAAGGAGGAAGAAACACGAACACCGCCATGAATATACGTACAGACACCAGAGGGCAATTACCCACTGCCTGAGACTCAGATGTAAGCACTAACGACTGCTGGAATGAAATTAAGGACAGGAAACATTACATGGAGCAGCAAAGAAAAACTTCTTGAAAGTTAGGCGGTCAGCTCACCAACAAAGAAGCAGCAGCAATGTCCACATTTAACCACCAATGCATGAAACTTAAAAAAAAAATCTATATCTATCTATCTATATATGTATGTATATATACTGCAAAAATGTATACTGCAAGTGTGCAACTTGCCCTGCATAATCTAAAAGGTATTTTCTGGTTCAACAACTTCATCCAACAATTCATTACTGTACGATTGCCTACAAACTAACATTTGTACAGTACTTATTAGAAAAGACACAGCATAATTTAAGCTAATTTGTTACAATGAATGATAAGAGAAAATAAATTATCTAGTATTCTAAATGAAATCAGTGAAACAAAGAAAAATGGTTCTGATCAGTTGCACTACTGCTCAGAAGGGAAACGCTGAACAGAGAACACACTCAGAGCTGTAAAAACAGAAGTTCAATTGTTTCTTTGTAAATGTCAGTGATATAAAGTATTGTATTAAGAATATGAAGAAAAAACATTAAAAAATCCATTGATACTTAAAATAAAAATGCAGCTGCTCTGCATATTGTCAAAATCCCACTTTCAGTTTGGCATCCAATGAAAGGACTATGCTCTTCAGTGTTCAGAAAAATCTATTTGTATCTTTGGTCCAATTGACTACAGGCTGTTGAAAACTGACATGGATCTGAAGCAGCTCTCAGTACACACAGTTTCATACTGTGTTCTTCATAGTCAGTGCAAACACAGTGATGGTCCCCAAACAGGCGCCCCAGCTGCCAAAATCATGCGGCCGGGCTCTTGTTGCCCGATGTGAGCCACGTGTATACGCTGGAGGCACCTGCTGCATGGACTCACTCAAGCATCACTCATACTTCAAAGTAGAGCTGCACAAGGAAGGGGGATGAGATTTAGAGCATGCCAGCTACCCCCCAGAAACTGCCCATATCTTTGTTGTCCCTCAGAGCGCCTCCCTTTTGCGCTAGGCTGTACGAGTATTTACGTGAAGAGAGGCCGTGCCGTAAATCGAGGCTCAGCCTCCTCACACTAATTTCATCACGTAGATGGATCCTCAGATGTAGGCTATGTCTGGACAAGGAAAATGAGGCGCTTTTATCAAACTATTAGTCAAGAAGCATTCAGAGGCTGTTACAGTCAACTAAACACCTTGTCAAAACACAGAAAGTGGCAAAAAAAAAGGGCAATTTCTGCAGCTCCGGCCACGGTAGCTGAGGAGGGCCATGAGGCAGCTGTTCAGTGTTCCCTGTGAGCGGCCTCGTGCCTGCCTCGGGCAGGCTGCGCCGCGCCGGGCCGTGCTGGCAAACATGCTGTGAACAGAAGGTCCCTCCTGGCCCATTTTGACAGTGAATACCGAACGCTGCGACACGCAGCTCGGCTGGCGGATCCAAGGAGAGAGCAGCCCACGATGGCAAGTGGCCCTGCAAAGCAAGGGAGCGCCTGCTCGTCTCCTCCGTTCGGACTATGCAGAGGTTCCCAAAGTGGGCAGCGGGGCTGTTAGAAGCCAAGCTCCAAACACGGCAGGAATTTAACTTCATTTGTTCTGTCAGTGGCACTGCAGCCACAAGGAGTCTGCACCAGACTGTGCACAGACATAAAAACTCCCTGATGGCCTTCGGAGCAGAATGCCCTGTGCAGCCGGACACCTGGGGCTGAAGAGATGCTTCGCTGTAATTAAAAACAATATAAGGGGCGCAGATGCTTGGGAGATTTATTTTACACAGTGGCAGTCAACTGGAGTATTGTGCAAAATATGATGGAAAACAAGCATAAAGTTGCGGGCAAGAGTTTCAAGCTGGGTAAATTCACTTCAGGATGACAAAGCCACAGCAAAACCACATAGCAAAAGTAAATACCTCCAATACCCCCCTCCAAGTATTAAGTAATACAATGTTAGCATTTCTTCCTGGGTTTATTATTATTTTATTTCTGTTTCTCGCTAAGACATATAAATTTTCCTTTCTGTTGGTATATGGGAGTGACTTAAAACAGCTAAAGAACTGTCTCATAGGCAAGAAAAGTGAAGACAAACATCCCTTCTGCTCTTCCTCCTCAGAACAACCTGTTCTCAGCTTACATGGACCTAATTCCATGAGATCACCTCCATGCAGCAAAGCTGGGCTGGCTTCTTGTAACGTGCATGCTATTAATAAGGTCCACTTGAGGAAAGGAACAGGGTTGGGACTGAATGGAAAAGCACATTACAAATGAGGCCAAGGTAATGACTGTGGAGAGCTGAACCAGCCTCCTAGGGAAGATATCCTAATCAAAAAAGTACATGTGCATTTGAAACGTAGCAAAGCACAAATTAACACTTCAGGGCTCCAATTTAATTTTGTCTGTGGGGGAGACCTTCCCCACAGCACTCTCTCAATTGGGACATTGTCAAAATTGGGGGAAAAGAGTCACATTTGCAAGAGAAGGATTTTATTTCTGTGTTTCTTTTGGCTACCAATCTAATTAGTGGCAACAGTTAATTGGATTGGTAGCCAAAAGGAAGTAAAATGAAATCCCCAATTCTAATGCTATGCAGATGATTTGTATTTCTTCCTCTCCTCCTCCATTCTGGCCTCAGTGCCAGAGCATGCACACTCTTTATTTTTAATTGTCTCTATTCACCTTGCTTGGTGACACCCTTCATTCCAGTCGCGTTTCACTTACTAAATCCCCAGTTTCCTAATGCAGCTCCATTTGCTTCGGACTTCGACAAACATTTTGAGCTTGGGTGCTATTTTGAATAATTGTCATTGTCTGATGAAATCCAAGTTTTGTCAGAAAACTATCACATACACTTAACCTTTTGTTTAGATAGATAATTTTTCTTAATTACAAGCATCATGTTCTCAAATGAATTTCTTCTAAATTTATAGGAAATAAATAGGGTCTAGCCTTTGCTCATAATTTTAATTAAAGAGTTCTTTTTAAAATAAACCTTATCTTGCTTCCTAACATGCATATCTTTTATAAGGTGTTGTTATCACATAGCTTCTTTTCAACTTATCACCTTAGCTTAACTACTGCGAGTGACGAGACAAACACACATACGTACCTTTTCTTTTGGTTTAATTAGAACAGACAAATGTCTTAACACTAAAGGTCCATCTAGGCTGTAAGTGAAGTTCACATTTTCAAACGCTATCATTCCTTGGCTAGGCCACTCAGGTGGTGGATGCTTATCCGTCTCCCAAGGAGCTTCCTTTTCAAGTTCTGTGTATTGCATTACTCTTTCTACTGATATCATCTAGGGGAGGAAAGACGACAGGTATACATGAATTTCAGCTGATTGCATACATGTGTATTTCATATATACACATATATATATATACACACACACACGTAAATTCACGTGTGTTATGTAATATACATATATTGCATTTTACTATAAAGATTCAATGCAAATTACTCCAGCTTTTCTTTCAAGCAGATATTAATCTTGATCCTATCTCATACTTACTTAGTACAACTAAAAAAAGTGGAAAGAATTGATTACATGTTCTACTACAGATCCCAGTCTACTATGACACATAAATCCCTATGTTAGCATTAATCTTTAATCAGGGGAATTAATTACAAGTTTGAGTGAATGCATAAGTATGAAAGAACTCAAGCTATGACAGCCGTCTGTCAGTCCTAACTAAGATGACCCCACATTTCGTCATGTGTTTGGAAAAAGCTACAAATGAAACTACCAGATAAACTACGGGCAGACCCAGGGCAGTTACTAGCATCAAAGTACCAGAATCATCAGTCCTTCATTCCTTTTTTCATCCTTGTTACTACTGCAGTCATCCCCAACAAATGTTTTAAATGTATTTGTCACAAGCAACTCCAAAATTCAAAATATCACCGTATTATTGCCTTAACACCCAATAAAATTTGTTTTCCTATGTATATGATGCCAGATACTAAAGAAAATGCAGTATTTGATGACTGATGACTCTGGTCTGTGAGGCATCACCTGGGAAGAGAAACGAAAGTCAAGCTAGCCAGACATTTTTCCCCTCTCAGGCAAGTAATAAAAGCACTGTTTAGGCTACAGCGCATATCCTCACCCATACATCTACTCAATATGATTTCAGTTCTTTAGAAATGTTGAATGCACAGGTATTAGATTTCTTTTTCCTGAATGGTACCCACTCACAGGTGGATTCTGAAAAGGCCACCACAGAAACACGGCAGCCTTATCTTGCCTGGAGCAGCTCTGAAGATGGTGCTACCAGGCAGCAGGTTCTCTGACCTCACTGCCACCTGTGCTTCTCACACTGCAAAATAAGCTCCAAGGAAAAACATGTAAGAAGAAAGTAAGAGAGAAGAATAGAGGGGAAATATTCTTGCCTTCCTCAAGTTTAGGATTTAATAACACAGCTCTACAAAAGGATCTACTTCGAAGACAGCAGAAAGCTTTGTAAGAAGGGAGTCTCTCCCCTAAACATTTCCGAATTCCAGCCCCTCTCAGAATAATTCACAACACCAGCGTCCCACGTATTTGCAATTACAAAACTTCCTAACTTGAACAAAAAAGACCAACTTTTTTTTTCCCCATTTCTTACTGAAGTCTGGCACCATTAGTTTATGCATGTCTGGAAAATTGTCTGAAGAAGCTATGTACTGCAAGTATGAAAACAAAACTAACATTATTAATTTTATCTGTTATTCAACATGGCTTTGTTACTTTCACAAAAGTACTGAATGTATTTCATAGGCTACGCTCAGCAAATCATAATTAAAAGGAAACTTGAATCGTCAACACAATACACATAAAAACAGGTTTATGATGCAGTACGCTCTTTACGGTGCAGTATGTTTTGCAGTATTTTTTTCTTATACGTAGGCCTGCAAATGTGAAGAGGTAAACTGCAGCACAGCAGTAAATACTGGTGTAGGTAGGTGGAAGTGTTTTACTTTTTATATTTTGGAAACAGTCATCATTAGCTCAGTTGAATGCAAATGTAATACTTTCAAATATTCAAATGTAGTAATTTCAAACAAATGAAGATATAGCCTTTAAAATGAATTAACAGGACTCCCAATAGCCCACAAGGGTTATAAAAAGTTACAATATGTTAAAAAAAAAAAAAAAAAGGCAAATAAAAACACAAAACTACTTCTAGAGAGGGATTAGTGTCATGTAATTTTAGCAACTTTCAATGTAAACCTTCAACATTGGAGTAGACAGTCTCCTTACTGCTGAAAATGGACTACACAGGTTCTCTTATTGTCAGTGGAGAAGGACAGTCTCTGAAAACAATTCACCTCAATAGACATTCAAAAATCACTAAATAAACTGCTAAAAACGCACTGTTTTTCTCCACTGACTGTAAATGGTGCCTTGATTGCTTGGGAAAGTACTAATGCCCAAAGTTAGGTAAAAAGAATCCCATCCTTAAGGCTTCATGTCATAACACCAAAAGGAATCAAGAAGGGGAAAAAGGAAGGAATAAATGTTACCAGGTTTTCAACTTCAGCACTTTGTCTAACACCCCACTGGAATGATCCCATGATAGTGATTGCATAGGAGAGTGTCAAACCAACCTGACCGGCATTCAGAGCTGCAGAAAGAAGGACAAAAAAAAATAAGCAGCTGCGCTGGTAATTACACAAAATTCTAGGAAGCCTCACTTTCACACAAGTACATAATAGAAACATCAAAGTCAAGATTTTTTATTGGTTACATGCTACTTACCATCAGTGCGACCAGCAGCTTCAGGCAGAATAATTACTTGTTGCCCCCTTGCCCATTTTTTTTTTTTTTTTTTTTTTTTATTTCAAAAATACAAATAGCAGTGAAAACACAAAGAGCAATGAAAATAAAAGGTACTGTACTAGAGCAGAGATATTTTTTTTTTTTTTTTTTTTTTTTTAATGTGTTTTGGAAATTATGTGGGTTTTGGAAAAGATAATCCCCTCCTTGATCTGGCAGTTCTCTAAAACCTCAGGTTCAAACTCAAGACTGCGCATACATAGCTTGTTAGGTCATTACTGTTTGGCTAAGCCTTAGTAACTTCTCAGTTATTTTTTAAGGGAGATAGAACAGCGCCTAGATCCACGCAAAAAATCAGCATAAACTGATTTCAAAGTTACAAACATTTGCATCAAATCTGCACAATTGCAAATGGCCACATAAAATAACAGGATGAAATATTTCTTCTTCTATTTACATAAATGCTTACTACACTCACCGGATCAACTCTCGTAAAAAGATAAATGAATTCTGCCTGCCCTAGTATTAAGCGGGATTGTCCTCTGAGTTACTTGAACTTTATCCTAGCACAGCTCTGTTGACTTCAAGAGAGCTACTCCTTATCCAGAGGCAAGGCAAGATGCAGGACCATTGTTTTGACTTGTCTTTTTGCATTCTAATAACTTCAAATCCCGCTCAAAACTTTCAGTGTTAAGCAGCATACAGTATTTTAAAATATACACGAGCACACACACAAAAGTTATCCAAAGAAAAAAGAAAAGAAACAAAAACAGCAAATTAGCACTAATTTTCATGTCCAAGATAATTACTTCTTCCTTCATATTTTAGATGATTATCTCATTTCAGTACATTTAACCCAATTACATCCTGGATGATACATACACTAATGACAGTTCATGAGTTGTCACTCAGTGAATATAAACTGCACTACAACAAGGTGATTTTCTTTTTGGAACTGGCCTATCCTGCTGATCCAAGGCATGAGAGGAACATCCCTCAGAACTTTAGTTTGCCTTTTGGCCTCCTGTGCCATGTGTAGAAAGGGAAGAAGTGTTAACAAGCAGCTCTGTGGGTGTTTCAGCACAAGAAGCAAAGCCCTGTAGGCTTGCAAAGGAAAGGCAAAGGTGAGGGAAAAGATTTATTTGCTTTTACTGGTCTGAAAGCCAGCATATCAAGAGTAAAGACTACAGATGGGCAAGCTTGTTTGCACATCTGGGCAAGAAGGGAGATGCATGCCTAAAAAACGCTGGAGAGGTCTGAACTGCTTCCAGTTCTTCAGGAAAGGACATACAGCTCCAATGTCCTAGATGGGGGAAGAGATCATGATCTAGAAAGAAGCATTTAACTTAATTACAGTCCTTAAACAATTAGAAACAGTAAACTACAAAGAAGAATGAGACATTACTATACATGGTTATTACTGGGTGAACTTTTCCTAACATCTGTACTTACTCTTGGCGAGAAGCAGGGAACCAAATGCAACCACTATAACAAAAATGGCACAGATGGCATCCAGACGCACAGCAAACCACCTCGAGGTTGTCAGAAATAGAAACCAGGCCTCTAAAGTGTATTTTACAAAGACATAAGAACAGTGGATTATTAGAAAAATGAGTTGTACAATTATTATTAAATTAACTCCTGTTGATATTACAAGTTGTTATAAAAATAAAAGGAAGAAAAAAAATGTACTGTCATCTTCAAGTGCTTGTCTGTACGGATTGATGATAATCAGAATTTCATCCTGTTTTCTTGGTAGAGTCTGACCTAGTTTTACAGTAACACAATCAAGGCTAGTATAACAAACAGAAATAGGAAGAAAAACAAAAGCATTCAAGGCCTGAAGCGCAGCCCAGTCACTTACAATGGAAGCCCCTCCTTAACGTCAGTGGACTCAGAATGGGAGCCTTGCACAAAATGCACAAATACAGCTACGTTTATTGCAGTTCACTGTAATACAGCTACGTTTATTGCAGTTCACTGTAGTACTGTAGCCTACACGCTGTTCTGCACAGACTGTATCACAACACACTTGTCTGCACCAAGTCTTTACAAGGTAGCAGTGCTGGGCAGGAGAGATCTAGTCACCACATCAAATGAAGCTGCAGAGCTATTCAAGTGACCGAGTGCATGCATCTGGTTTTGGAGGACCTCCCAGGTGCACATCTCTTACATTGGTGTGTCTATAATTTGGTGCTGAGTTCCATCCCAGATAATCTACAGTACACAGGGGATAGCAGCAAAAAGACAGCGTAAGACAGCAGGCAAAGTGTTTGAGCTCAAGGCCAAAAACAGAAGTCAAATAACTGTAACAAAATACTGCATTATTTATTGCTTAGGCTGCAGTCAGACGAATTGTTCCAGCTGCTACCACGTCACAGTAAAAGGTTACTGTTCCAACCCTTTCAGCGTTGCTTGTCATTGCTCCATGCTAAAAATTAGTGCTGTTTGAATTCGACCAGTGCTGGGAAAGATTTCAAGTAAAAAAAAAAAAAAAAATCCTTGTTATGACAAAGAGAGGAGATAAATCTGATTTTAAATCAGATAATTTGGATATCCAGTCTAGGGAGCGATCAAATCAGTAATTCAGCCAACAGGACATCATGTAACTTCTGAAGAACTGTGGAAAGAGATGATAAAAGGCAGTCAAGGAAGTTCTAGATCTGGCAATCTGCTGGTCTCATTCTACATTAACTGCAAGCCTGACCACACATGTAGCAGCTGGCTTCGTTAAACAAAAGACATTTGATACGGTCTAAGGGAAGGTCATACAGCTAAGCACAAGGAATTACATATACACAAAGGAGGGCTATATAAAGTCACCAACCTAGTTTCAGAAATAGAATTAGTGTTGAGTGAGGTGCCTCTCTGAAGCCTAGCAGACAAGTGACCCTATAAACTGAGCCTACAGCACCCACCTACACTTAGACAGAAGGTCGTTTTTGGTGCAGGAGCCTAGAAGTAAGATCACAAAATGCAAGACTTGGTAAAACCTTGGAGCTGGAATTCTACAACCCCTTTTGGTGCTGTTATCCAGGAAGGTGCACTAAAACCTGCAAGCTTGAGATGGGTCATTCTGCAGCCTTCAGTGTACTTGGGGCTGTTGTGCATGCAGGAATGTAGCCTTCACAGGCACCCATGAGGATGCAGCTTTCGATGAGCCTGCCCAGAGACAGGCTACGCTAGCAGGAAGGAAGCTCAGGCTTAGGTCAATCCTCAATGTGCCTTTTAGGTGTTTTGGTTTGTTTTCTTATCTAAAGACTATTTAATACCAAATTGATAGCCCGTCCTTGAAACTGGGCTCACAGGTGAGTGTCTTGTTTCCCAAGCTCAGCCTCATACAGGGAGGAGGAAAGTGCTCGAGGCAAAAGCCCTGAACAAAAACACTGCTGCCTGGGAGAGCCTTCTGGGAGGTGGGAAAGAGTTCAAACCTCTTCAGCTGAGAAGGGGCTTAAGAACAAAGGACACCAACCTTCTGGGCAAGTATGGAAGGCATTCTCTCCTATCAGCTATGGCTTAAGCACATTTAGGATCATTCAGATTGGAAGGAAACTCAGGAAGTTTCTAGTCTGACCTCCTAGTCTGCTCAAAGAGCTCAGCTATGAGGGTGCAAAGAGCCCCTCAGCTATGAGGGTCTGAGGGTCAGACCAGGTTGCTCAGAGCTTTACCTAGGTATGTGGGGTCTTCAAAATCTCCAGTATGGAGACTGCATCCTTCTGGGCAACCTGTTCCACCACTTGACTTTCCTCTCAGTGAAGAAGTTTTTGTTATATCCAATCTCTTGTTTCCTCCTTTATATCTATTTTACTCTCTCCTCCTACTGTACACCACTGAGAAGAATCTAGCTGCTCCTTCTTGGTACCATCCTTGCAGGTGTTGGAAGGCAGCTATTAGATCTTCTCAAAGCCTTCTCTTTCCCAGGTTGAACCAGCCTGGTTTCTCCAGCTTCTCATCACAGAGATGTCTTTCCTCATAGCAACCCTAACCATCCAAGCCGCCCTCCAGTGAGCTCACTGCAGCTTATTCATGTCTTTCCTGCATCTGGTGGCCCAAAACAAGATGCAAGTGTTGTAGACGCAGATAACAAATGTTGATGGAGATGGTCCCTCCCCTCAATCTACCGGTGGTGCTTCTGTTAATACAGCCCAGGATGCTGTTGGCCACACTGGGGGCTCACATGTGCACAAAGAATCCACAATCCCATACCTACTACACATAGCCCACACACACCATGTGTGCTGATACACTTCGTTATTTTGCTAGGGAAGGCATGGAGATGAGAGCAGCAGGTACACAAAAATAGAGCAACTTCAGGCACATAAATTTTACCTCAAAAGTATGTGCCTGAACTGCGCGGCATGGGTGTTACGAACCACTTTAACAGATTTAGATGCATAAAACAAGCTGAAAAAAGGGCATGCTTATGTATCTTAGATCTGACCATAAGATAGAAAAAAAAAAAAAAAAAAAAGATTTAACTTAAAGGTCACTTTCTTCTTTGCATGGTGAATCTTGTATATACAATTTATCCACTAATGACGTTTTTCACAAAAAACTTGGAAAGCAACTTTGTTTTCCTTCATTATTAGCTAATTTCAAACTGATTTGGACAGACATGTAATGTCTTGGATATACTGAGAAAAGGGGGATTCAAATACTAATCTGCCTCCCTACAAGAGGCGTTTTATCCATTGACAAGTCACTATGCTCATCACAGATACGAGTTTGCAAAATTCTATAACCTGCCATAAACAACACTTTAGACAAGATCAGTAGATCTATTCTGGCCTTAAATTTTAAAAGTGTATCAATTTAAAATGAGGCATAGGATATACTTGCATACTTTATGCCAGAGAAAAGCTCAAGAACTTATCTAACAAATACAAAATCACAAGTTTGCATTCTTGTTCATTGGTCTTGGGCTTCTGCTGCACCTTGAAGAACACTGTAATAGAGAGCTGGTAACATTTTCAGTTCAGTTTTCAGAAATTTAATTGATAGAGGTAAGGAATCACAGTACAAACCTAAACTAGATTAGTTTTGCTTGCAGAATACCAATATTTTACTCCTCCTGATCATACTACTACTGTATATTCATTTGAGCTTTGAAAGTTGCTCAAAGTAAAAAAGATAAGAGATTTACAAAACTTCTTCAGAATGATGATTTGTATTAAATATCTTTGCCTACTTCTAGCAAACTACTTAATATTAAATGCTTCGTAATATAGCTTAGCTTGTTTATAGCTTTTTCTAAAGACAACATCCAGGAAAATGACAAAAATGATTTTTTAAATATTCTTATCAGGCATACTTGAAAATATTTATCTAAGACATTGTTAAAACATATGCATGGGTATCTGAAATTATATTACAGCCCAAAGTAAACTCTCAAAATCTAGACAGATAATAACTTTGTTGTTCTAATAGAGAAATTCTACCCTAAAGAGATGAACACATAGCTCCTACTGATTTTAATGTACATTATATACATGTCGCTGAGGGCGTAAGATATTTCCCTCCTACAGAGCACAGTATTTGATTTTTCATGTCAATTCATCACAAACCTGAGTGGAGGTCTTGGTGTGCATCAAATAATTTTTGAAATCTTTCCTCTGCTTTCAAAGCCCGAATAGTCCAAAGACCCTGGAGGGATGATGACAAGTGGGAGAACACTGGACTTCGAGCTACAAAGAGAAATGAGAGTAACTAAGCAATAGCTCAAGGGCAACATTTAATTCTTTTTGTACTATGCTAATCTTTAATCCTACTACTTTATATTTAACCATGCAAGTTACTGTACTGCATCCTCTTAGAATAAATACGTGGTATCTTTAACCAAATTCCTTTTACTCAATTAGAATCATTCAGACAACCAGGCAGATTAATTTATACCAAAATGTCTTACATTTTTTAACAATAGTTGTCACCCACGAGATACTTCGAGCTGTTTTAAAGCACATGAGGCACCCATGTTTATTATTCATGATGCTTAGTATTTTTATATCGTAACCAAGGTAAAGCCAAGCACAAAAAACAGATTAGGTCAGAAATACCATTACTATGTGCACGTAAGGACCCAAAAGCCAGCAACTTAAACAAGCTCTTAAATAATTTGACTTATGTATAGTTGAATTGACATAAAAAAGGTTTATTATTACATAGAAGCAGGAGCTAAACAAGTATTTCACTAGACCCAAGGCAAAACGGAATTTATTTGAAAAACCAAAGGAAAACTAATCAATGAATTGTCTATAAAATGCTGACATTTAACACAATCATAAGCAGGATTCAAGTTAACAAGAAGTCCCAGCAAACCACATACTTGTGGATTCCAGACGCTTAATATCTCTTGAAGTGTCTAAGAAATATCGTCGAAGAAAAATGAAAAGAATAAATAGTGGAATTAAGGGGATTAGTATCCAAGGAATCACTGCCACAGCCACGGCTACCACACCAAAAATCTGTAGGACAGTCTGCAACACAATAGAAAGAAACAAAAAAAATATATTTGCCAGAAGAATTTAATTTAGAATGAGTACAAAATTATTTAACACTATTGAAACATTTAAACATTTAGACACAACTACTAAATTTTAAAAGTCCATGTACTGTATAACATTTGAACCACATCTATTTTTATGCAATTTGAAGGATTTATTTACTTAATTTGACTATTTGTGCAGTTTATGACTTTCTTCTGCATTATTTGTTAAGAGATCTCCTTACAAAACTGGTTGACTTAACATGAGCTTTGTGGGCTGTTTTTGTGATTGTGCTGTAGCAAAATACTAGAATGCTGATTCATGAGATACTAAGTCATCTTTAATGGTCCCAGGCCATTTAACGAATCAGCAAGGTGGTTTTTTTCACTCTAGATTAAGAGTTAAACTGATGCTGTAAAGAGACTTGCAGCTTTCTACTAAGGACCGTTCTGTCCCACAAACAGAAAGCTTGATACCAGAGAAAGTAAGTTTTCTCTTCGCAAAGGAGAGTAATGGTGAAATGTTATAATTAAGAAAAAAAAAATCAAAAACTGCAAGATAAGTGTTACAAGAGGCTAATTTTACCAGGTTCACTAAAACACAACAGATGAACAGCTAGCCTAAACCTGAATTTACTCTAAGAAAAGCAGAAATGATGGTGAAGAAAACCTTGTTGTTTAGGAAAGTGGATCCTCGCCCAGCTTTCTGACTTAAACCTCACATTTCTTGCAGACTACTTTATATCCTCCCCATCCAACTTGAATATATTATGAAAAGCACACAAAAGTATCTGCGCGTGAACTCCTGGACATTTTCAGAACACCAACCTTTTTTTAACCGGCAAACTGAAACCAGGCTCCTGCTGTTTGCTCATAAAGTGAAAAAGCCAGGAAAAACAAAAACACTCACAAAAAAGCCCATATACAAGGGAAGTCACCAGGCGTAACAACCAGACAGCAGAAATTCTAGCATGAAGTTCCTATATTACAATGATTACCCATTTTTCTTAGAAATAACACTGTTTTTTAAAAAACACCTCTTTGTTATGGCCTAGATAGGAGCCACCTTCTTCCTCACAATGCCTATGTAGATTCCAGATGAATCTTGTGTTTGCGTAATCTTAACACAATACAAAACAAAACCAAACGGAACCTACAAAGCTTCCACGCTGTCATCGCTGGGTCTCGCTCGAAAAGCTAAGCAACATGGCACCTAGGAATGGATATTGGCAGAGCTGCCTGGATTTTCAAGCGCTTTCACTGCTACTACCTCCAAACAGACCGGGCCTCCTGTTCCGCCTGTGGTAGCGCACCCATACGCTGAGGGTAACGCTTCACGCTGCTTTTTCCTGAGCTTTCAGCGACCCGTCCCTGATTTCAGCTGAGCACAGCGCACGCTGGGGCTGCACGAGTCGGCCTCGACGCGGCGGCGGCTCCAGGCCGGCTCCCAGCGCCGCGTGGCCGGTTCCCCAGCGCGAGGGCCGTCGCAGCGCCTGCCGGGCCTCCTAACGACGGGCGGTCGGCTGAGGAAAACAGCTACAGGGTGGCTTTGGCCTAGGAGCTCCGAAGGAAGCCATCTGGCTACTCCGCGGCTCACCCGTGGGCAGAGTTATTGACGAGATCGTTATCGCTTGGCTTTCTAGGTGGACGCGGCAGACTGCAAGCGTTCTGCCCAGGTTCCACCGCGGGGAGACGAGGCGGCCGCGGGAGCGCGCGGCCTTTCGCCCGCAGGCGTCACGCACGTGGGTGTGCGGGCACAAAGCCAAGGGAAGCACCCTGCCCCCTCACCGGCGCCGCCGGCAGCCCTTCTCGGAGCCCGCAGGCGGACTGCATTTTTATCGTGAAGGCGGCACGAAAAGAAGGGAAATAAAAATTCCCTACCGCCTTCCAATTTTCTCCATCCTCAACGACAAGCAGACCGAGGTGAGCTCCTTCCTTCCGACAGCTCACTCCCGCATCCGTGCTACACATCGCCTCCCTCCCACGGCTCCCTCCGCCACCCCCAACACGGGCGGCAAGCTGAACTGCCTCTTTCCTCCGCAGCCACAAACGCAGCTTCCGAAGCACTGCTGCCTCCTCGCCCGCTGCAAACCTGAAGGGAAGCATTCAGGAAAGCGGCTTCTAGGAAAACAATTACGAGGGAAATCTTAAAAACAAAACAAAACGAACTGGCGTGTTAGCAATGATAATCTACAACACGTTGCCAAGTGCTAGTGGTGGTGGGAGCGTGAGGACCCCGCTCGTGTAAACAATACCTCGCTACAATGGAAATACAGGGAAGGAAAAGATGGTTAGGATGACTAAAGTAAAAATCTGACACCGCCTTTGGAAGGAATTTTAGATGAGCCTGCACCACCTTATCATTACAAAAAATTTATGATAGGGTGGATCAGTCATGTGCGTTGTTTTTTTGGAAAACCAAACCTGCATATAAATTAACTCTTAATGAAGCAGTCTGAAAGCCAGACACAACTACTTGCAGACTGTAATCATGCAGTTATTGTGTGAGGTAAGTCAAAGGTCCTAATTCCCAAGTTTCACAACAGACAACTAACCTCTACAGTTTAAGGCTGCCTGAACTTCCAGTAGATTCAGCACATGCAAGCAGGACGGGCAGAGATACTCAGCAGGCTGCTGATAATGAGCAATCTGATTAACCTCCTCTTTGCACTCAAGTAGCAAGCTACAGACTCAGACTGCACAGCAAGGAAAGCTTGGGACTGGATACTTAAGGCCTTGGCTACCAGAACCAGCCTACAGTTGAGATTTGCATCAAAAAGCTAAGCACAACAGAAACTTTCCCTATGTAAGGTAATATAGCCTATAAAACTGTATGTTTAATTTTATTCCTTATTTTTTGGCACCGAAAGGTCTTTTGTCACGACTGTGCAGAAAACATAGTAGACAAATTTTAAGAATTAGGAAAGACAACAGATGCATAAGCTACTAATATTGAAGAGACTAACATACAAAGCGAAATCAAATTTGCTTCCAAACAGAGCAACAGACTCATCCCACATTCATACCCAAATCTGCTTCAGTTTCTCCAAAGATGAATCTCCCACTCACAGACTAGCTGTAGACAACACACTCTATCCATACTCTGTCCAGGGGATGAAATCTTAGTGCTTTGTTTTAGGGTCATCCTTTTGCTTGCAAGAGTCCCAAGAAGTTTCCCTCCTACTTCCATCAGTCTCTCAATTGACTGTGGCTTATCTCCCCTGAGGAAAAATCGCTCCTGTCTTCGGACCTGCTGCAGTCCCCACTAGGCCAAGCAGAGCTCCCTATAAGCCTCTGGGGAAGCAAATGCTTCCATCAGCACATGCACTTGTGAAACATGGGCCTTCATCTTCTGATGATCTGTGTCTTTGTAATGCTTACAGGTGCTGATGCCGATATCCTGGAGTTTTTATCTCAAATAGGCCTTGGTATAGGAAGAAGGTATTTCTGTACCACAGCCGTACAACAGAAGAGCATTTAACACGAAGTAAAGAAATTATAATTAAACAATCATAAAAATCTGGAACATGACAATTACAAACCACTAGCTGTAAGCCTTTCTTTTTCTTGCATAAGACATATATAGCTCACACATTATTACATATGGCAAATCATATGCCATATTCAGTCCTTCAACAAAGCCAGAATTAAATTTCATAAATTCATAAATGTCATAAGAATATTTACTCTTCCATCCTACGGATCACAGTCATTCAGTATCAGTTATATACTGAACTCGGTATTTCATGTTTGACTAAAGTATTCCTTCAAAAAAGGCACTGGTCGTCATGTGACGGTATTAAGAATCCTTCAAGTCCTCTGGCGCTTTGCATGGGAATGTACCCTCACTTCTTAGTCTGTTTTTCCACTTTGAATATTTCTGGTTCAGGCTTCCAGTCACTTACTGTGGATTTAAAAGCTCTTCAGCCCCTTAGTTCCTCAAGAAATAACCTATTAATCACATCTCTGTCTTCCTTCTCGTGTGCCAGACAGATTCAGTTCTTTAAGTTTTTCCATTGTCTTCATCATTCAGAAAGAATTTCTGCTGTTTTTAATGACCTAATGTAGTATCAGTATAGATTCCAAATCTTTTAAAAATATACACGTAAGTACCACCATACGAGGCACTGGCTTGTCTTCATAAGTGCCTAGTACGATTTATGATGTCGAGGTACCTGTATGGTGTTGGCAGCCACGATACAGGCTCAGTGAAGTAGGAACCACACAGTTCTGGCCTTGCAGCCTGACACTGGGCAGATCCCTAACAGAATGAGTGCAGTTATAACCGTGGGAGGCTCCGAAATGTAAATTTAGAAACATTTACATTTAGAGACATAGTAGGGCCCCACAAGTAGATACCTGAATTTTGATGAGTGAATCTGCAGTTAAATCCCATCCAAGCACGGCAGCGCTCCAGTGCTGCGCTTACTGATATTTAAGCACCTTCCTCCAACTCCTACCCTCTGTACCCCACCACGTATACATCCAAGGATTGTAACAGTTCATGGAGCCGGCCACACAGCCCTGCTAATTTAATACAGCAATTGTGCACATCCTGGATTTCAAGTTTGCAACCTTAACCGCATTAACTTAGGGCACTCTCGGTCATACTCTGCTGTGTGAAGTAAAGCCAGGCCAAGAAACTACAAAACCCCACTCTGTCCGTACACGCTTGGCATCATGTTTCCTTCTCCTCCCTCCACTAACTAAAATTACTTCCTTGTTGGCTCTGCCAAATAACTGCACATACAATCAATTCCTAATCCAGTTCTGAAAACTTTTGCTTTTTCCTTGAAATCTTCTTCTTTTTAATTTTTTCAATGTGTCCAGATTGCCTGGACAAACCCTGTCACAGAGCATGTGTTTGGTTATACTGGCACAGCAGAGGACAACCCTCCCTGGCGAGGAATCCAGCTGGGAAATACTTCACTCGCATGAGCTGCACCCAGCACAGCGTATCTGACCACACTGAAGGTTTTTGCATTTTATCTTCTTTATTACTAAAAACAGAAAACATACAGAGAGAAACTCATTACCTTTGCACAAGCCTAGTACCTACACTGCAACATCTTGTTTTAGTCAGAGTGACTGGTATTGAGGTCTGCAGTCTTGTTTTTAAAATTACCTTTTTATTTGGCTATAAAATATATAAAATAGTAATATTTTATATTTTATAACATTTTATTTTATATATATACATATATATAGCATAGCAGGACTATGGATGTTTATACCACTACTTGCATCACACTGCCAGGAAGAGATGTGTCTTGAGAGAAAAGCTGTGAAGACTTACGGGTAGCATTAAAAAAAAAAAAAAAAAAAAAAAAAAAAAAAAAAAAAAGTGTTGCGTGTAAATCCTGTATTTAAAAGATCTGTTAGTCATGGTTCTTTCCTGAGGCAACTAGTGACAGTAATCCATGACTGAATCGACATCTCTCCAGTGCTAATTTAGCTTTAGGAAAACATGCATGCTTGAAAATATAAAGACCAGATGCAAGACACTGGTGGGCAATAGAGGAAGGGAAAGGAGACAAAGAAAAGAAATGAAATAAATAATATAAATTCCAGGTAGAAAGACTGAAAGAAGAGTCAGAACTAAATAGTGCCAGTTCCAAAAGAGCCCAAACCAACGAGCTCATGTTATATTCCTGTGAGTCACCCTCTCTTCCTCCTGCTGTTACCTCTTAGCAGACAAGAAGTTACCCGACTCAATCCACACATCAGTGCAGCCCTCGACTCCCAGGATAACCCTGCAAGCACATGTGAAACTCTGCCACCTCCTTCATGCTTTCACCTTCGGTTCAATTTTACCTCTAGGATACAGTCTTTCATGAGCATTGGTTTTCCTAGAACCGCCCCCTTGTATCCTTAGCTCCTCAAGGCAAACACTTCCTGTGCCACCAACACACTTTTTCAATTTGGACTTGGCACACATCTTACCACAAGTGAGGAGCTTTAAGAGTTTTTGGAAACCACGATGAATTTTGTCTGGCTGTTCTCTAACAACGGACTTAATAATAATAATAAAAAAAATTAAAAAAAAATCATAGTACTTATGAGGCTTCCAGATATTGATGCTTTATGAACTGACACATGATTAAGCCCTGGAGTTTGAGACCACTGGACACCCCAGATGCTCATCCTTCCGCAATTTAACGCAGAGCTTCAGGAAAACATAGGCTTTTAGAAGGGCCAGAGCTGCAGCCTCTGTTTAAGCATTTCTACACACAGATGCTGTTCATATCCACTGCGCAGAAGCCGCTGTTTCCAGTAACACCTCTCTCTTCTGTTGCTATTTCCTTTATGCAAAATTTCTAGGTTTTGCTACCCAATTCTGCTGAGTTTTCCTCTCATTACAAAAAATAAATAAAAACGTCTGCATTTAGACCCTGGCTACACTCCTACATTGTTATTTTCCCACAGGAAAACATGAAATATATGAAAACTAGTCACTTACTTAAACTATCGTCCCACTTGTACCATGAAAAATACGTTCTACCTTCCTGTGAAGAACCATGGAAGCCCAGCACATCGGACGTGGTAGTTCAAGGACGCAATATTTTCCAGGGAGAGTGCAACATGCACACTCGTGTTTTCTCAATAGCTAATGCAAGAATCTGTCTGGGACACCACAGAAAAGTGCCTGGCACCAGCCTCTCCTCCCAAAGCTTCTCCTCTCCTCAGATGGTGGAAGGCATCCCCTTCCTGCAAAGTAATTTAGGGTTTTTGTGAACATACGCAGAGGTCTCTAAGACTCCCACCCCAACACCAGCAAGTGTGGTCACTTCTGGCTGCCCCTCTGGCTCCAAGATTCTCAGGGTAACGCACCTGTAACTGATACTTTTTAGAGAAAACTAGCAACTAACAATTGGCCAGCTAAAAAAGCTGGACAATTTTTGGTCTCCTGCTATCTCTTAGAAGCCATTTCCCAAATGCCTCTTCAACCATATTAGTCCCATACTGCCGCACTGATGAGATCAAAAGTCTGACTTATTTTTCATCCAGTAACAGATACTTGTTCTCTAGTGCTATTACAAATCGTGTATTTCCCATTTCGTTCTCTGCTCCTCATACGGTTAGTACTTTATCTCTTCAGCATAGACTGGCTCACCAAAACTTGTTGTTAGCCCTATCTAACTCACAAGCCTTCTAAAAGCAGCTTTGCTTTCACTGATAATTATTGCATTTTCTTCTACAGAAGAGGCACAAATAGAACAAGAATCAACAAACATTTCACTGCTTTCAGGCTACCAAGCTGCAGGAGGCAGATGTTACAAACACATACAAAAGGATGTGAAAAAGGGCTCCTAAAGAACTGGGAAGGGATGGACTTTCTAGCACTGCCAGTACCAGACTGTGGATGCTAGGGGAGTAGAAAGGGGATGGCCCCAGAAAGGGGCCAGCAGCATCTCCCATTGCCCCTGGGCTAGAGCAACCGCCGCTGCTACCCAGAGTGGTGTTAATTCAGCACTCGTGTGCTCCAGGCCACCCAACTATTCACTAAAACATTATCCACTCTTCCTCCAAGGAGCTCCTTCGAGCTAATGATGATGTTATCCTACCCTTTTTGCTCACATTAGGCCCATTTTTCTTTTTTTTTTTTTTCCAAATGCCAGGCAAACTTTGGCTTACCACGGATGCTACTGCTCCAAAAGCAGCAGTTCTGCAAGCTCTGGCTTTCAGTTACATGGACTATTCTCATGGATATAACATAAGAGCAACTCCCTTTCCCCCCTAAAAACACCGCGGCTTCAACTGCATGAGTTTTTCTGCTCAAGCAAGTCTACTTGTTTAGCCAAAAGTCAATTTGGGGTCTTACAAAAACCTTAAAAGCTTTGCGCTACATTTGAGTCCTAAGCTGCTCTGTTAAAAAGCCTGTGAGCTCTCTAGTTCTTCAGCCCTGCGTAACTACAAGCTTTTATTTAATTACTTATTTATCCTGTTTGTTCTTGTTATTTAAAAACACACTGTCATATCATGGAATGAAGTAGTACTCAAGATTTCTGCAGGTTCCACAGTGGCCCCTCTGCCTTAGTTAAATCAAAACTATGAAAAATATTAAGCACAACAGATTCAGCTATCATCAGAAATAAAACAACCTTCTGTTCTTCGCTTGTAACCCTCTTTCCTACAGAATAGGCACAAAACAAACAAAACCCCCAAAGCTTGAAGCCTGCCTTTGATTGCTTCCGCAGGTTCTCCAGAGCATTACAGCTCCAGTGGGGCTACAGAACTCTACTTTGCCATTTAAAATAAATTCCTGACTCGCATAATTCTTCAGAATTACACACTCTTCGGTAATCAGGGGCTCCAAGCCGCTTAGCAGTGGCCTGACACGTTCAGCAGCTGCTTTCTATCTAATCTGCAAGGGCCTCCGAACAGCAGCGCCACGTCCGTCATCCAAGTCAGCCACCTCCTGCAGGTGCCGATCCCAGCAGCATCCAGACAAGCAAAAAGAAACCTTCTTGGCAGACAAAAACCATTATTTATTTGGTACATAGGCATTCATGATTTGTTACAAATGCAAGACCATGAGGAACCCCCTTTCAGGAGTGTATTGATGATGAACCACGAACATTCCCTCCCCACCCCCAGCAAGCCATATACACTAAACCAGACCCCCAAATCCAAATTTCAGTCTGTCAAGATAACTAACTCTTTACCCCTCAGTAGCAGGCTACTGTGATGAACTGCCAGAGGGAGAACTGATTCAGGTATCAAAGCCAGCACATTCTTACTTTGAGCCTATCAGTTTTGAGAAGTGAATATCTAGAACAGTCCTTTTAGGACGACAACCCGCTTGACATTCATAATAAGAGAGCTCTGCTTGTTTAAACTAATAATTAGAGTATTTCAAAAGTCAGTACAGAAACAAACAAAGGATTTAGAGATGTGACTGCGGGAGAAAATGCAATCCCTTAGCATGCTGTTTTTCCACAGAGTAGGAACAGCCATTGCTTGGACTGCAAAAGAACATTGCTTAATGCATAAATTTTTACACTTTTAAAGGTGCAATCCAAACTAATTAGCATGTTTAAATGGCACAAAGTTATCACATAAGGTAAATATAAGCTTCCTTAAGATATGTGACATTCAGTTCTCAGGTGAGCTCTCATCTTTTCCTTGAGCAGACTGCCCACAGTGCAGCACGTAGCCTTTAAACAACAAATTCATGTGGAGTTTTCAATTCAGCTCCAGAGTTCACCAGCCAACCACAGTATCAGTTTCAGATCTCGTGAAAAGCAAGAAAAGAGTTCTCGTGTTCTGCATGAGATGCACATATAACCCTAGCAGCACATTTTTATGAGATACCGTCTTTTTTTTTTTTTGCTAGAGATAACTTCCTGTCCCACATGTTTGTTTGGGGCATTATGCACACATAATGATTAATACACACACAGCAGTAATATAACTCAGTAATTTAAATTACCTCAAAGTTTCTTCCTTTCTCCCTCCTGCATCCAAAGCAAAATCTCCAGCCCTTTTGCCAAACAGTAAAATCCGCCTTTGTTTGTAAGCAGACATCCTATCTATAGTGTATCAGTAGTTTAAGGCAATCTAGAAGATTTGTACTTATCACCATTTGGAACAGGATTGTTACACTCTGTGAGTGACAGCAGAATTAAAAGATTTTTCGGCTACTGTGGAGTGTTAGAAATGTTAATGATCTTCAAAGATCTTAAAATACCATAATGAGAAAAGTGTAAAATGTAAGTTAATTTACAGCATTTCTCTGCTGTCTTTGTCATAGTAAGAAAAATGAAAAACAAAACAACAACCAACAAAACTTCCAATGGATATAAAGAAGCTCAGATGAACAGAATCTCTTTTACAAATTCTACCCTAGGAGGGCAGGAAGCTACAGATCATACAGAACCGGGATAAATGCTGAAAATTTTCGGGAGAGGAAGAGGAAGCCTGCATCTCGCAACACTTTTATGCTCCAGATTAAAAAACAAACAAGCAACAACAACAAAAAAAAAAATACAAAAGATAGATTCCTGCTTCCTTTGTTTCTCTGAGGAGCACAATATTCAAAACATCAGTCCTTTACACTGCATTGAGAAAAATGGAAGTAACAACAAAAAGATCGACATTTACTGTGTGAAAAAGCAGAAGTATGCAAACTAAAAGAAAAATAAAACATGAAAAGGAGTAAACGAAACACAAAGAGCAAGATTAGATAAAGGTAATAAAATTGTATTTCTCAGAATTATTTTATATTCTTTCCCATATTAGTTATGAGGTCAGTTCTAGAAGTTTTAACATGGCCGAAACTGAGTAAATACAAACCCCAAACATTTTAAAAATACATTTTTTTTTCCCATACAGTTAGTTGTTTTACTACAATGATGCCCATTGCCTTGAGACTAATATCTGCAGAATAACATATCTATACTGATTTTTATAAAGATTATACCCACTACTATAAACAGCTAACAAAGTAGAGAGGGGGAAAGTATTGGCTGGATTTTGTATGACCGATACAGCAAGAAGAGCTTTCCCTAAACATCTGCAGTCTCTGTATTAGCACTAGGAACCAGCCTACAGTGCTGACTCCAGACTCTACATGTTTTTATTATATATATATAATTATATATATTATATATATTATATATATTATATATATTATATATATTA
>VZSV01000013.1:4663186-4725411 GCA_013398735.1 Nothocercus julius
TATATGCACACATAAACAACCTCAGTAAATATGCAATTCATATACAAGACAACCATTCTTAAACTAAAAGGCATATGGTGACAGCAGTAGCTCTGCAACAGATGATCCCCACTGCTGGTCACCACCACGAAGACTAATTGGTAACGGAGCTTTAACAACCCGACCATTCAAAGCGAGAGGCCCGAGAGGTCAGGGAAGAAGGGCAGCAGCTAGGGATGTGCCTGGGCTAAACTCACCGCTCCAGCATTTTGGCGTTCGAGACACAACTGCATCCCAAGCCTCCCTCCTTCGCGCAGCCTTAGCTTCTTTTGAGGGGGGCTGTTTGCACAGAATATATATTTGGGGTTTGAGAGAATATATAACCCCCTCATGATTCAAAGGAAAAAAAAAGCAAAACTGAAAGCGCTTACAAATAGTGAACGAGTAAAAAGAAACTCACTTGTTAAACATAAAGACACACTTCTCCCCCCCAAAAAAATTATAGCTCAGAAGTGACCTATGAAAAAAATGCACAGTCCTATGATTTTAAGTGTTAAGCAGTGTTTGGTCAAGCAGTAGTGGATGCCCTATATGTAGCATGATATTTGGGAAAGTACAGCTGGACTATAAACTGCATGTAGAGTCAGTTCAGGGAAACTTTAATTGGCAGGTGCCACCAGGCACCTTCTGTTCTTTTCCTATCTCTACCTCAGCAAAGCTGCACAGTCTTGGGCTGTGATTGTCAATCAAAATAATCCAAAAGCACCAGAAATGAACCAAAGAGGTCTCACCAGGCTGAAGCGAACACACTGACGTTTAACACTGACCCACCTATCGGTTATTCTATCGCAGGCTATTTCGTGTTCATATTTTACACACATACAAACACAGGCACAGAAAGAGATTATCGTTAAGGAACACAAACATCTCACAAACAAACCATCTTGCACACACACACTCACAGCAACCCTGAGCACCTCCCCACCCCAGACCCCCACCTTTCCTGCAAATCACAAAATAACAAAGTCATTGTTAAACTAAAGGATACTGGAATTCCTTCTACACACTTTCCCTGACATCTTCACACAATAAAATGCAGGGGTCAGTGGTACTGAAACAAGCAACGGCAGTTCCACTCTTTTGCACATATGAAAGCAAGTGACCCAAGCTATTATTCCAGTCTGAGGCACTTTTTGTTCCTAATATCCAGATGCAGCAGCTATTTTTTTCTTTCTTTTTTTTTTTAAAGAAATGACTGTGGACACCTCCTTCACATTTTCCTTTTCTTCAGCATTTTCACTTCATAAAGCTGCAGTCAATGTGTTTTGTGTGTGGTGAGAAGGGAATGGCACATTCAGTGGTGGTCTCAGCCACAGCCTACATTGGTGGCTCAAGTAGTCTCAGGATTAGGTCTTTGTGTGTGATGAAAGGATATGAAAAGTCAGTTATTTAAACTCAGTCAAGCTGTTGATTTTGGGGAGGAAAAAGGTTTTGCAATTCAGTTTTCCTCAATAAATCACTGCCCTTTTCCAAGGGCAGCTGCAGATAGTTCACATGTTCACAGTGTTCTCCAGAAACAAAACAAATCACCATTTTTTTTTCCAGTCCAACATGGGGAAGAAATCAAAATGAAAGGCCATCACATGAAGTTACTTAAATTCGCTAGAAACTACAGAAAAATTTCGACTCTGTTAAAAGGTAATGAGATCACTGAAGAATTAAGAGGGCCAGAAAATAAAGCCAAGAAAAACCATTAACATTTATCAACATAATTAACATAAAATCCCTGAAATGTACTTCATCCTCGAATATATTTAGTCAGTTTACAGGTACAATTTTCAACTAATAATGAAGAATTTGGGGGTGCTCATCCTGAATCACCTGTGAACCAAGTTCAAAGATGCTCAGCCTTGCAGATGTATCATGTCAAAGATGCAGATACTGAAAATAAGCCTTTGAGGGGGCCCTCAAAAATGCAGCATCTAAATACTGGCCACTTTGGAATATCTTGGTTAATGAGCATAAAACACTACTGAATACCTTGCATTCTTAATTCCTTGTATTTCCTGATGGAACTCTGACTTCTACACTTTATATAGTTATAATTAACTGTTGATCTTTTCTCAAATCAGGGTAGTGTATTTTAATTAATTACATTGAGCTAGAGATGGATGTGCATTTTAACCATGACATTTTGAACTCGAAGCCACCCACTGATCAATGAGGTCTACAGAGCGCTGCATTCCTGCACAGCTTAAAGCGGGAGGAGGTAAAACAGCTGGCTACAACACCGAGTAAATTTAGCTGTATTTCCAGAGGAGCCTAAGAAAACTGATTAACAAAATCCCAAACACCTTAAAACACACCTAACTTGCTTAAGCCCCTTTAGACTTTATAGGACAATCAAGTTCAAACCAACTAAAGGAAGCATTTCCGTGATCAGCTGTATGTGGGTAGCTCTTAGGTGCTGCTATCAGGCCTGCCCTCTGATTAAGCCAACAAATACGTAAGTAAAAATGGATATATCTAAATATAGAGCAGGTGTTTAAATCCTCCTTAAAGGTTTGAAAGTTCTTTAATGGCCTTTAATGGACTATACAAATAGTCCCTGACCTGAAGTGGCTGCAACTTTGTTGGAAAAAAATGGCAAAAATATGCAACTCTGAATACAAAAATGAAAGAGAGATGAAATAGAGCTGAAGTTAATCACACCAGCAGTAATGAGAAAATAAAAAACAACAACAAAAGAAAAAAAAAGAAAAAAGCGAAACAAGACGAGAAAAGCGAAACAAGACGAGAAAAGCGAAACAAGACGAGAAAAGCGAAACAAGACGAGAAAAGCGAAACAAGACGAAAAAAGCGAAACAAGACGAAAAAAGCGAAACAAGACGAAAAAAGCGAAACAAGACGAAAAAAGCGAAACAAGACGAAAAAAGCGAAAACAAATAAGAAAAAAGAGAAAAGAAAAAAGAAAAAAAAAGAAAACACAGGGGATCTGGTATTCTGGTACAGACTGTTACGCCTAGCCAGAATCCACCCCAGGACATGAAGGCCCAGGCTATTTTACCTTTTTTTTTTTTTTTTTTTTTTTTTTTTAAGTTTTAATTGAAGCATTTTTTTTTCTTTTCTTTTTTTCAGTTCTTTTTAAAAAACTTTAAGTTAAAAAAAATGGGGCCTGTAAAGTTTACTTTTTACTCTAATCAGCTTTGAACAGGGCTGTAACTGTACGGTTTAAGATATCTCTGATAAAATGCTGAACTTACCTTTGGTTTCTTTTCAATTTTTATACCACATGCTTACCCACAGAGCTCTTCAATACCCTTGTAGTAAAATGCAGCCATAAATATGTCCTCATAAAAGAGAATTATTTTTTATTTATAAAACTTATAGACACACTGTTTAATATGAATTGTTAGTCACTGCTCTAACATGACATTTCTCATATGCTGTTAAAATTCACAGATTCAGATGAAGGAATCATTGCCTTAGTTTACAGGAGACCAATTATTTGCTTTTTGTCCTTTTTTCTCCTTATGTTTCCAAAGACTGCTGAGCTATATTTTGGTACAGTAAAAACACAAAGCACAGGCAGAAGGGAAGTAAACTTTGTAGATACTGTGAGAGCTGCTACCTTGGGAGCTATTTCTGACTAGCAGTTCTGCAAAATGTAGCTGTGTTTTAGGAAGAACACAGAAGGTCTATGAGACATTTTTGTGCTTGCCTTGATTTTTGTTCCAACAACTAAGTGTAAATTAAGCATCCACTGTTTTGAATATAAATGACTATTTCTTCTTCATTTACCCAATGGAAGAGCTAATAAATGCAATTCTTTTGGTTTAAGGAATTAATTTTCATCCAGGATAGCTGTCTAGACTAATCATGCTCATTATGATTGTAGTGCAGTGTATAAATCTTATTAGGGACTCTAAAAGCATGTCATGAATTTTTAGCATTGCCTTAAAATCTGTTCTCTGTGCAACGATGAAATCCCTGAAACTAGCAGATTTTAATTATTTATTTATAGGTATTTAAATGGGCTCCTGCTGTTGCTTGTGAGCGCCCAATCACACTGTGTTTATTTGTGCAGAGGTGATGCGCTCGCTTGCTAATATTGTAAAAGGCTGGAATGCCTCACAACGACCCTAGCAATAACTCAGAAAAAGGACCACTTCTTCAATGCAAATCCGCTCAAGAAAAGCTTCTGCACACAAAGTAAGATGAACCAGTTACTGCATTGTTTATTAAGTTTCACTTGATTCCTCCTGACAACCATTTAAACAATGAATGTTGGGAAATGTCTCTCAAAGAATCAACAACAATAGTTGGGATCAGAGCTTTTATATTTAGCTAATACTGTTTTTAGAGAGGAGAAAATGTTTCTTCCTGAAGGGATTATAGGAAGTCTTATAAAAGACACCTGCAAACAAAACAAGCGACAAAAGATCTTTATCATAACTGATAACAGTTATTCTTTGTATGAATATGGGCCTCTTCAGAAATAACGCATCTTTGCCATTGAATTTCAAAAGGCATCAACTAATCAACAAACTTGCTAATCAAGAATAGTAAGTTTTAGAAAACTTGCCAACAAGGAAATGCTTTTGTCTTAGGGATAGCAGCTTGCTATTAAACAATAGCGAGATCGTAAGTTTTCTTTTCTGACGCCAAACAGAACAGGCAAGCTTTGAAACACGGCATCATTTTAATAGCATACTAGACACACAACTTTTTACTTTTGGAAAAAACAAACCTCTCGCTTAAAATACAAACTTGAGAGCGCGTGACAGCTTCTGCAACAGCCTAGCGAAAGGAAACGAGCAGCGCAATCAACATGAAGGGAGATGCCTAAAGATCCCGCCTGCTGCAACACGAGTGCCAGAGAAGACCAGGACCACGCTCACAGCAACAGCCTCCCCTCCTTCACCCCACACCAGCCACGTTTTGCCCAGGGTACGTGTGTACTAGTCAAATAACTCGGTTGTCCAGCTCGCTGCCATCAAGGCGGCTCCTCTGCCCGTGTCCCCGGCGCGTGGGCGAGCTCCCTCCGGAGCAGAGCCCTCGGCTCCCTCAGAAGGCACGAGAACACCGTTCTCAAGACGGTTTGCCTCAGGGTCTGCTCCCAGAAGGAAGTATGGACAAGACCACCCCAGTTTTGGCGCGCTCCACTTGCAGAATGTTCTCCAACATTTCCCCAGCAAGTTTTGCATCCTCAGACAACCCCACATGCCTCCAAACCACATGCCAGGGCATGCAAAACACCCACTCGGTTTCTTGCTATAAACACACCATGCAAGTGGGCTGCAAAACAACTATCACATATTGTAAACATACAAAACTAAGAGAAAAAAAAAGTTAATCATTTTATCTCACGCCCACAGGGCCTAGAGGAAACTCTGGCCAAAAGTGCTGTCCAGTGTGGACATTCGTAGCCCGGTCTCTTGCAAAGGGGACAAACACGGGCAAAGAGGAGCCTCTTTGCACTGCCTGTCCTGATGGCCAACGGCCACTGCACAAAAGAGGTGGTTTTGTCTTTGTCTTTCCCCTCTTCCCCAAAATGACATATGGCATTGTAAAGCTTTCATAATCAAGCATACACCTCAGCTTTAAAATCTTTGCTAACCTAGGCAAAAAAGGTGTCAAATGGTTTTACTTTTTGCTTTTTGTAGTATTTTATGAAGAAAAAGAATAACGGATCCAACAGAAAAAATCACCACAATATCATGTATAATCCTCTATCCTTTCGTCATCATTAAAATCTCCGGGCTTTGTCCATCTTTTTTGTCTGCACCAACTTACTTCACTTGCTGCTATTAAGGCTATTATATTCACCCTATTACGACTAATCTTTTCTTTGTAAATAGCCACACCTATTTTAATCCAAACTGGTGTGGTAAGCATTTGATTCTTTGTGGAAGTACACACATAATTAGGTTAATCTCTGCTATCTTTTCATGTGAGTTGATTGTTTCTTTACTATGGACATATTTCTTATAACAGCAAGAAGCCTGCCAGATTGCTTGGGGGCAAATCAGGAGCAATTTACCAAGCATGTAGCTACTATGAACTGAAATCCTGACATAATAGCAAGTTGTGTATAACCACTCCTACTCCCAGTTATTACTCATGTTAGCTTTTTACTGACACATTAGATTTTGACCGCACCTTTCTTTCACAAACACGGACATTCATTAAACTCAACTACATCTGTGACAAATGGTTGATTTTCACTGCAGCACAGAGGAATCCAGGTTCCGAAAGCAGTGCAGAATTATTTGAATGTAGCAACTGAATTACCTGCACAAAGTCCAAAAACGTCAATGGAAGCAGGTCATCCAGATGGCCAATATCTTTGGAGAAGCGATTTAAGATTCTTCCTACAGAAACGGGGTTAGAGAAGAAAAAAGAAAAGCTAAATACAATTTTCCCCAAAACACCTTAAACATATATATATACATATATATATATTTTAATTGGTTTAGTAAGAGTTAAAAGGAAACAGCTGGAATCTAAAGACAAAAAGACAGCTTTTGCATATCACCACAAAGGGAGATTTTTTTGGTGCTTGTTTTAAACAGCCAACGGAGCATGCTTTGCTATAGAAGAATAAAAATATTTTTTTGACAAACACACTTCACCCAGGTATGGAACATACACTTAAAAACTCATTTTAAACTTCTCCCATCAGCTCAAGCTAATAGTTTAACAGAATTTAACAGGTGAAAGGCGCAAGCTTTCCCTGCTCACTGTGTAGAGGTGAAGGTTTACTCTTCAGATACCGTAACACAAGTTTCACGAAGCAACATCAGACAATCTCTGCTCTTATCTGAGCAAATTCTGAGACTCTCACTAGTGCAAGCATGTCCTAGGTAGATCATAGATGACTATTTCTACATTTCACCACTCTGTTATATTTGAATTCAAATTGCAGATGTTTCTGAAATCAAATTTGAGGTAGATTTGTGTTCATGCAGCCCTCTATTTATATATATTCAAAACCTTGACAACGCTGATCTTTATTAAAACCAGTAACACAATTTTTAATCTGCTACTGCTGAAGCATTTACACTTCTCTATTTTCCCAAGTTCTAGTTGAGTGAAAAAAATCAGTTAGAGCAAGAGTTCCTTAATAATTAAAGTCAGAAGTCTGCCACCCATAAGTGGATTACTATCTTTCTCTATTAATTGATACCTCTACTCTGCATGAAGGAAACTTTAAGCGAAGGATGAGAATCTGGCCTTTTACAAGGTGTGTATGCCCGTACATGCATTCACTTTGCTTTTTTTATCTCAGTATATCTTGATTCAATTATTACTTTTAACTGGTACAAACACATTCAACTGCACTGGCAACAAAAGACTTTTTTTTCCCCCCTAAGTGCTCATTAACCTGAAAGAAGATAACTTTAAAGTTTCCACAGATTGTGTTGGAGACTAAATTCAGAGATAAGAGCAGTGACTCCTGTAACTTTTGTAGCAACCATCATTCTATTTTTCTGCTCACGGTTGTCTTGGAATTATGAGTCTCATTGCATAATACTGTTTTTTTGCTGTTGTAATTTTTTAAGGGAATTTCTATTCCAGGCCAAGCAATATGCAAGACATGTCACCCTCCCTCCAATCGTAGGATATGTCTTCCAAGATAGAGATACTGGTGTAAAAGAGCTTGTTCCACAGCAGTCTTGTGCCAAAAGCAGTTACTTTAGCAGGTAACAGTAGGATCCATCCTATTTCTAGGTGGTGAAGACAAAGAGGAAGCGTATACAGCAACACAAGATTCAGCAAAAAATTCACCTGTTTCAATGGCAAGCATCAGTTGGGGATTCACCTTTCATTTATTTCATGTGGGAACAGATAAATCAGAAGGAACTCCAAGGAAATTTTTTAGGATTTCCTGGGATTCCCTTGCACAGAGACTGGCGTTGAAAGAGTCTTCTAGCATACCGAGTACACGTTAAACTTGACTACTCAGACTTGTAACATCTCTTAAGCTTATATTCCAGGGTATTTCCAAATGAACTGTGAAGGCTTCCTTGGGAAAGCAAACAAACCAACCAAAAATCATTCCAGAAGGTTAAATACTTACTTTTGACAGCGCTTCCCTTACTGGCCTCACTAGCTGGGGCAGATTAGGGAAGAAACACGGCATAAAGGATCGGACTGAGGATGTTAGCATTCTCTTCCCCTCTTTGCCACTTGTCTCCACAGTGACCTCATTTTATGCCGCAGAGCGGAGGGCACGGAGAGGGGAGGTAACGGTGCCGAGCTCCTTTGTGCAGCGCTGTGAGAACCGCCGCGGACAAGCTCCACACGAGGGCAGGGGATTATTGCCGTGGCACGGAACCCGTGGCGTAGTTCGGTCTTAAAAACTCTCCTCTGCCTTTTAACCCCAGGTGGGTTTCGTGGGCAGGAGCTGCAGCAGGCCGGGCCGCTCGCACGGCCGCCCTCCGCAGCCGGAGCGCAGCCCGGGTCAGCGCCGGCACTGTCGGGAAGCGGGCGGCGCCTTCACGGCCTCCACCGTTCCCAGGGGAATGCACATCCAAACCTGCCCCTGGGCGAGCGAGACGCTCCCTGCCGTTCTGCCCGGCCGGGGCAAGGCCTCGAGGGCGCTGCAAACTGCTAACGCTCAGACGCCGCTCAGCTGCTGCGCGGTTCCAGCCCCCAGCGTCGGGGAGCTCCGTTCACTCCCCCTGCCCTCCCCGAGGCTGCCGCTGAAGAATCACCAGTTGAAGCCGCTCAAGGAGGAATTTTGCAGGGTGGTTTTTTATTATTATTATTATTAATACGTAATTCGTTTGGAGGTGGTGACTATCTCCATTTCCTGAAAAAGTTTCAGTGTTGCAACAGCAAGAGTTTTAGGCAGCAAGCACGATACAGATCAGCCTTGGCTCCCGCAGTGCTCATCAGCCAGCAGAGGTGCAAGTGAGAACTGCTTAACGCCGCAGTCGTCCTGGCTGCCAGCAGCGGCTGCGGCATCAGCACCGTCTCCTCTGGCTCGGGTTTTGAGGAATACACGCACAAATGCGAACAGCCTCGGTATTCCCTTGCTCTTACTCTCTTCTTCCATACATCCCCAACCGACCAATTACTCCGGCTTCCACGGGTAATCAAGCTGCCGATGAAGGACCCAAACTCTGTGCTTGGCAATTGCCTTAAGAGATTGTTAAGCGTAACCGCGCTTCGAGAGACAGTGCGCGCTGACAGAGCTCCGAGCCGCCACCAGGAAAGCGGAAATTGATCTGACGCTATCAGTAAAACAGGGGAGCATCTTTTAATCTGCCTAATCCTCATTCAAACATAAATACACTAATTCCGACAAGGACTAAAACATGAGCGAGCAAAAGAAATGGTCTGTGGAGACATTGAGACTTGAAAACAGTGTGATCTTTTGCAGGCCACCTGACAGAAATTAAGTGAAGTGAACAAGGGGGAGATCTATCAATTACTGCCCAAATATTCCAGTCAATCTCTGTTGGCAGAATTTCATTGTTTGGGAATTGTCAAGTTACTGAAAAGGCTGACCTGATTATAGCCTACCACAGCCTTGATTACAGGTTGCATAACTACTGCAGGAAAACAACACCTGAAATAATTAAGTTTAGAAAAGTATCTTGCTTTTTGATAAGAGATTCATATCTCATAAAGCTACTCAGTTATTCTAGTGACCTTTATTGCTTTTCTACTCCTACAAGCAAGCAGCAAAGCCACAAGCTTTGGTCCTACTTTTGTGGATGCTGATATTCAGTGGATATTATTCTACTCAGTGTAGAAGACAAGACCCAAACCTGGAGATTTATTTCAGATACAGTTCATACAAATGCAACCAAAATGGCACTTTTATCCAGCATACTCAGTGCAGGAAAATATAAGCTGTGACCACCCATCAAAGCAAGCAAGCTCCATCCCCCTACACCAATCAGGGAGAGTAAAACACCTCCACACTAGAGCGCTCTACTTTGGAGCCGCCAGAAAATGCCCCATAGCCATTAAGATATTGCATGTGTAGCGATTGCTACACTTTCAAGGCTGTCTAGAGTAAATGAGGTTTATTTCGCAAGGTATGAAGAAACAGAATTGTTTCCACTTACTGGAAGCACAATAAATCAGTGGCTTGGTTATGCATTATTAACCATGCCAAAGAAAAAAATCCAGGCGTGAAAGTTGAAGTAGTCACTTGGAGCTGGGATTCAAAACGTTTGCCCTTATGACTACAGCTTCTATCAGAATTTGCAGATCTAACTCTTTGGGACCCATTCTTCAGACTAAAAGAACTGTTGCACCTAGTATTCAAGCAGGACAGGACCTATGCTAACCTAGTTTGTTAAAAAAAAAAAAAAAAATGTTTTTCTCTGCAAAGCTTATAGACCATCTACATCATTTTCATGCCGTACTTAGTAGTTCCAAATCCCAAATTCTGTAAATGAGTAGGAGCATTTCTGCTGAAGTATATGTCAGGAGATGAAAACTCCTAGATCCGGCCCAGTGTTTTCAATTCATAAAATTTTCGAGCTCCCTTGCTGCTCCCCAAAGCGGAGCCTGCGGCTCCCCAAAGAGCCTCAGCCTGAGCTTTGAAAGCAAGAAGAAAATACTAAACCTAAAACCTTTGAGTGAAACGTCATGAAGATGCTACCGAAGAGCCTTTGAGAAATCAGGAATGCAGGATGCTGACGTTCCTTCCGGATTTGCATCTGCTGCTGCTGCCTCAGGCCCTCCTGGCTTTTGCGCGCTGCACAGACGCACTGGGGAATGTGCTCGCTGCAACAGCCCCATGTTTGTTTTTACATCAAATAACTTAATCAGAACACACACTGTTGTTAGATTTCTTCCGAGGTAATTAAATAACTATTCAATGCCAATTAATCACAGTTAAATAAGGGTCTGTCACCAAAGTGCTATGTACACATTTGAGACTATTTAATGGTCAAATACTTGGCAGTATCAAAGTTAAACAATGATTCATTAAACCTCCTCCACTACACAATAGCTAGGCTAAACTTGAAATGAGAGAAGCAAAAATCTTTTGTTCTGCATGAAAAAGACATCAAACCTCAGTATGTGATAGTCTTTTCTTACTAACTCTGTAAACTGCTTTAATTGCATGAATCAGAATGTGTTCAGGTGCTCTGCGCCCACTCCGCTTCTGCAGGTGCCTACCGATACTTGGGAACAGATGTTCAAACCTATCACCCAAATAATGAAAATACTTGACAGCTTGCCACACCTGCTTAAAATGTTTATACATACCTCATGATGAAAGAAATATAACCCAAACTGAACCAACATTTACGATGTGAACACCAGAAAAAAAGGATTTTTTCTTTTAAATGAGAAAATAGAATCGTCCACAGGAACAGCCAAATGCCGCCAACAGCATTCGATATTGTGCAACCTAAATTCCAAATATCAAGGGCTCTGTAGAGTAGTGGAGCATTATTTTTAAATATATTTGGTGTTTCTAGTTGACTTCGTTAGCCAGTGTATTCCCTGACATACTTCCTTTGTGCAACAGAATGAAGTGGATAGGTTGATTTTAAGCCTTTGCAAAGAGTTCACAAGAGCTACACAAAGCCTTATGTCCACTTGCTTCATCACACATTGCAGAAACACTTTCTGGCTACTTTGCTGGTCCACTGACTCAGTTCTTTAGAAAAAAAGGGGGAAAGTTGTAGGGAAAGACTCTCTTGGGATAACAAGTTTTTTGCCCCTGGGATGTGAGCTCCATGGGGTATATACTCTTAAAGTTCCTTTTCCTCAGGAATCAGCTTAAAACTCCTCCCATGGAATTTTAAATGTATCACACTAACTCAATATACATTTTACTAATAAATATTGCTTTAGTTGGTAATCCTAACAACTTCATGGCAACAGGCCTGAATGCCAATTTTCATGTACAAGTACGCTGCATGTACCAGGGTGGCAAAAAAAATAAAATACAAATCAGTTTCCCTTATCTATTCCAGAACAGGAGAGGAAGGAGCATCCCCTATTACTCAGTCCTGATGAAGAAGTAATAAATTTAACAATCCCCCACTCCTCTCTCGAAGCACAGAGAAACCAGCCTGAAAGCAAGTTGTGCTGTTAGGAATGGATTAAAAAAAAAAAAAAAAAAAAAAGGTTAATCAGATCTGAGTAACTAAATGCCAAGTAATCGGAACTGAGGTTGCACATTGGCTCAAATTTGCTCGCCAGTCATGCCACAGAAATACCCTGCTGATTCAAGACAGCTTTGACTTAGAGGGACAGGTGTTAGGGAGCAGACAGCACCTCACACCCACCTGCCTTAGTCGGGGGGAAGGAGAAAATCCCCCTGGGGACCATACGCTGCTGACAACACTTTCCAGAGCAGCACGGGAAAAAAAGGATGCAGGGTGCAGGTGCCAGCACGGTGACCTCCCTGAATCTCCATTGCTTTCCACTGCAGAAAGATGCATTGCAACCCAGCACACACCAGGTTTGGACAGCACAGGCTGTATGGAAAGGCTGCACCTTTCCCCCAAGAGAGAGATAATGTGCTTTAACAGCCCAGATTGCAAATTATAAAAACAAAGTCATTTTAAATGTTCGCATGGCAGTCAAATAATGTTTATAACTACAAACACGGTAACAAAACAATACACAGAGATAAGAATAATAAAAAAAAAATGACTGCATAAAACTGGGTATGTTTAAATGTATACCAATTTAACTACATTAAATATGTTTTCCATTCTGTCAGTGGCATAAACCCAAAGCTCCTCATGTATCTTGCTGTTAAAGCTGTGGCATTCAGAGACTGATAGGTCTTCACTTGCGCTCACTTTTCACACACGCGCGCAGGATTTTTTTTTCCCCCTTTTTTTGGTGTAACTATAAGCAGGCTTTCATTTTATCAAAGCAGTGACAAAAGTGGATTGTCCGTATCAAATGCTGGCAGGAAGCAGACATTACATCAACCTTGTAAAATACAACTATGAAATCAACAAAATAATTAAAGATGGATTACTGACTTTGAAAGGAATTGTAAGTTTGTGAAATATTTCTTCAGAACGAAATCTGGAAATGCATCTCCTGCATAGCTGTCAATTACTGATCTGCTCTGGCTTTTCTTCCATATTTCTACAAAGAAATGTCAATAGGTCCGTTATCTTTTTTTTAATATATGTTTAGCACCACATGTCCACATAAACTGCCATATACAGCATTACTGTCTTCCCTACAGGCATCCTATAAATATAAATAAGAAATTCTACCCCATTTTTTCTTTAGCAGCCTGGAACTGACAAGAATATTATCACTTTCTTAGACATTTGCAAATGGCCCAGTGGTGCTGGGCCAAAATATGCTGAGATCATAATATCCATTTATCTCAGCTGCCAGCATGTAATAAATTCAGGTGGGATGCTTTCTCCCCAAATTAATTTACTACTTGAAAAGGACTTCTTACACTAAGCTGTCAAAAAGGAAAACAGAGTTAGGAAACTGTAAGCAAATGGGTACACTGTTCGTGCTTGATCTTATTTTTAAGTGTAGGATTTAAAGAAAGATGGTAGCAGCAACGAGAAGACTGAAAAACAGGCTCTGTAACTGAACCTGCATTTATTTACCATGCTACTAAAACACATATACACCATATAAATATATAGAGAGAACATATACACACACACACACACACACACACACATGAACTGTATGCTTTTAGTGATGATAGAGATGCCCAAGTTACCTGGTGCAGACATACTGATGCTGAGTGCGCAGTTATCTCTGGAGCTTCCCAGGTTACTGGAATTACATTGTTTTAATCAACTTTCCCACTAGAATTACCCCCTGCTCCCCCACCCCAGAAAACCAACACCAGGTCAGTGCTCCATGCATATCCCACTTACTCTTTTTCTAGTTTTTCTAAAAAAAATGCTACAAGCATTTTCTTTTCCTCTGACTGTGGCTGGACAAGCAACAGCCACCACCAGCCAGTCTATTTTCCTGTGTATCTATTGAACAAACATTCAATGAAAAAAGTGCATGCAAATTCCCCACTAAAAACATAGCACACACAGGAAATCATCTTTCTCGCTACCTATCTTAGTAGGAAATCACTTTACTGGGAAGAGTTAAAATACTGGCTTTCTTCATTGCAACCACCTTTCATATTTTACCTAATCCCATTGCCAGTTAACCAGGTGCTCTAAAATTCTCCCTATAGAATTTAGCTTTGTAGCTGTATCATGCTCAGTAATTAAATGACATCTTTCATAAAAGCAAGTTACTTCTGCTAAAATACATTCACTAGCAACTTCCAAATTGCTCACCAAATGGATCACTGTAATGCCTCCTAGGCCAGTAACTAATATTCATGGGGTTTTTTTTTTTGTTCTGTTTTTTCAGTTTATTGTGAAGAAGGTATCATTCATAACATCAAACTTCTGGCTAAATATCAAAGTTTCATACCCTAATCTAAGTATGAAACTACTTCTTTGCTTTGTACTTGGAAAGATAATGGCATCTATGCATCTAACGTAGTACACACATTGACTTTTCTTCCCCTGCCAAAATTAATATTAACCCTTGGCTTTATAATTCAGTAAAGAAAATTACTAAAAAACAAACAAAGATCCAGCAATTCCATGAGTTAAACTGCGGATATTCTTTTTGCTCCGTTATTAATTCATTTTTGTACACTAGAGCTATTTTAAGTTATGAGTTAAATTAATAGCCTATTGAAAACTAAATATATTCAAAAGTCTAATATATTTTCCCCCAAAATTACTAAATTTTACTGCAGACTATAAGAAATAAGATGAATTTTAAGGCTCACAGTCCAATTGAACCAACAAAATAAGTAAATTATTTATAACAGCACACAGCAAGAGAAGACAGTGGCTTCATTCTGCTCTTGAAGGAAACAAAAAATCATAATAGCAACCGCTTATAACTGATCAACTGCTCATTTAAAATAAGTCCTGTTCTATGCTACCTACCGAGTTTACTGTTGATTTACATCATCATCTTTTTCTACTTCAGACATCAAAATTACTAGCAAGATAATGAAATTAACTTTTTGCTAAACTAGTGATCCACAAAGACATTCCTGTCTGAAAGAGCATTTGTATACTCCAATTCTCTTTTCTTCTATAAATCCAATTTGGATGGAAAGAATGTCCTGTCCCTCCCTCTTTTTTTTTTTCCTTTTTTTCCCTCCTATCCTTACTAAATTAATTAAAATGAACACAACCAGCCATGATAGACTGAAAAATCTGAAGATTATTCTATATCTCTAATTCTTACATGAGAGAGGAAAAATAGCTTTTAGAGCTACTTTCAGATTTTGGGGATATACATCTATTACAAGGATTAAAACAAAACGAAAGACGAACAAAAAGAAGGAAGAACATGTCATCTTTTGGTAAGGATTTTCCATCAACAAAAAGCAGTTTTGATGTGCTATTTATCCAAGACTGGATTCAGAATAAGCTTTGAATCCTATTTTAGATTTCACAAAAATATCAGGAAAATATCTCACAAAGCTCTTGCAAATCTGCTCATTTTTGTTGATTTTCTGTTTCATTTCTGTTTCCTTTCTTTCTTTCTTTCCTTCCTTTTTTTAAGGCACTGGAGTTAAAAGAGCTAAATCTTCATTCCAGCTTAAGATGACAACAACCAAGCAGAACGACGACAAAGTTTTCGTTCCTGAACTCTTGCTTAGAAATTGCTCTGTGGGTGATGGTTATCATCAGGAAAACAACTACTACCCCATATTTTACCAGTCATATATAATCAAATCCCGTCCCTCCTTGAGAAGAACAATTACAAAATACTCCATCCATTTTCTTTCTTGAGGAAAATTCTAGACAGCCTGAACCTCTGAAAACTCAGATAAGACTTCCGGCTTCTCACACATTTTGGGGATAAAGTCTATGGACAGTTCAAATAGCACAGGCATTTCATGTCTTCATAGGATTTTTCTAAAGCTTCATCTTCTGCTTGCCACATTACAGTTCAGTTCTGTTTCTTTTTCTTCTTTCTTCTTCTGGAAAGCACGCATTGTTTGGCAAGGATAACTTATCTCTAAATCTTATTCATGGAATACCCATTTAATGATTCTTGAGATACTTTTCTTCTTCAGCAATTCATACTATGAAAGAGCCACTGCAACAACATAGAATTTTGACTATCCAGAATTCACAACAGGTTACACCAGGTAATTTTCAGTGGCTTTCTTCCCTTGTTTCATGTGAAATCTCATTATTATTGAGTTCAAGAGAAGTTCTGCTAGAACTACCAGAAAATTAGAATTCTGTTTATTTTAGTTTGCTGTGCAAACAATCAAAGCATTTGCTTTGAAAATCTGCCGTGTGTTAAATAGCTGTTTTTTTTTTTTTTTTTTTAAAGCAATATTTTGTTACAGCTTAGGACGTTTTAAACCACATCCTAGAGCAAAACCACAGAAAATTTGGAAACAACTCGACTCACAACTTCAGTTTCATTCCCAAAAACCACAAAGGAAGAAGATAACAGGAAACCTGTCATCCTTTCTGTAAGGTATCGCCTAGAGCCCGGGAGCCAGGACACTTACAGGAGGGCTGAGGGCTGGAATTGGTTGGATTTTTCCCCGCCACAGAGCAGCCCCGGAGCGGCAGCCCCCAGCGCCGGGGCGCGCGCGGCACGTGCTCCATCAGAGGCAGGTCTGGGTAGGCCGCTCGCGGTCCCTCCTGCTGGAGTGGCTCCCCCTTTGCAGGGGTCACAGAGTGGTTGAGGTCGGAAGGGACCTCTGAGACCATGTAGTGCAGCCCCCCTGCTCCAGCAGGGACACCCAGAGCACGGGGCACAGGGCGGCAGCCAGGCGGGTTGGGAAGGTCTCCAGAGAAGGAGCCTGCACAGCCTCTCTGGGCAGCCTGTGCCAGGGCTCTGCCACCCTCACAGGAGAGAAGCTCTGCCTCACATGGAGATGGAACTGCCTGGGTTTCAACTTGTACCCATTGCCCCTTGTCCTGCCACTGGCCACCACCGAGAAGAGTTTGGCCCCATCCTCTTTTCATTCTCCCCTAAGGTACTTAAACATGTTGATCACATCTCTCAATCTTCTCCAGGCTAAACAGACCCGGCTCGCTTAGTCTTTCCTCATACGATGGCTGCTCCAGCTCCTTAATCATCTTTGTTGCTCTGCTGAAACGGCCAAGGAGCGTTGGCCTGAAGGCTACAGCAACCAGCGTGGCTACAGCTGGATTCAAATCTCCCCTGCCTCTCTCTCCACCTTTGCCCCCCATCCCTTTTTTTTATTTTTCATTTTTTTTTTTTTTGCTTAATTTGGGGCACGGCCTGGATGCTTTCCTGCAGAATGGGCTGTAGGGCATAAGGAGCGATGACTTCACCTCCTCCTCCTCCTCAGATCTGTGATTGGCACCGAATTTCACTTACAAATCTCACCAGAGAAACCACCAAAAACTCTATAGTCTCAAAAAAGCTGATGGCATTCACATCCTGAGCGTTTTCCAGAAGTAAGAATTGCTATCCAAAGGAATCTAGATAGTCTGACAGTGCATTTCTTTGGGCCATCAGCTACTTCGAAAGAAAAATCACTACTGTATAAACTTCTTTACAACCTAAACTGTAATTAACAACACACATTGAAATGGAAATGTAGAGTATAATATACATTCAAATGAGAAAAAGGGCAAAATATGACCTTTTCCCTACTGTATATTGGATTCATTATGTTAAAATAAGACAAGAATTTGAATAAATTATACCCTAAGCAGTATGCAAGGTTAATATTACACTGCATATTCCTGTGCTCTACCCCCTCTACTGGGCAACTATTACACAGTTGCACTTCAAAAACAAAAATCATACTAAGAACAAGTAGCTGCAAAAGATAACTATACTAAAGTGGCAGTAGTGTGTCCATAAACAACCAAGAACTTGTATGTGAACATACTAGCATAACCTAATTGCATCCTCATAGATATCTGGACAGCTGACTGCTAGAAACTTTTACTCATATACATTAAATAATTTAAAGATGCATATAAATCGCTTAAAATTAAGAAAAAAATCTCATATAGCCCTGTATTTTTTCATGCCTTTTATATAATAATAGACAAATCCAGAACGGTAAATCACGTTAACAGAAACATTACTTCGCTTTTCTATAAGGAAATTTCACACACATCAAAGAGAGAGAAAAAAAAATGTATATAGTGACTTCACTGAGCAGTCATTCAAGCAAAAGTGAGCACAATTTACAATCTATTTTGTCTTTATTCAACTGGAAGAAAGACCTCAATGGGAAGCCCTGATTTACAGCTGTCCAGCTGTATGAATTCCTAAATAAATAGGCAAAAATAGAAAAGTGCCGTCCGTAACAGCGGACTCCTGAGCGCACTATCAGTGGCTATTTGCATGACAGAGACCCCAAGAACAGGATTAATGCATCTCAAGCAGGAGTTAAAGCTTCATGAGGAGACATGTGGGACGACCACATAGCCAGTGGCCTGCCCCGTCCCCGAGTTTGTCACGTGAGTTTGTTACCGTCATCAGCGACTGCAAAGGAACAGTGAGGAAAGGGAAGATGTAGCAGCTCACTGGAACAGAAAGTTGCAAGACAAGATGTATCTCTCTCTCTTTTTTTTTTTTTTTTTTTTTTTTTTTTGCAAACATGGGAAAACAAAGGGGTCAGAGAATTAATGAGTTTCTCCACCCTTATGTTAAAGTATTCCCAGTTTATACTGCGGTTACAGTGATGCTGGTGTATCTTGAGAGATGATTTTAAGATGAAGAAGATCCAGCTTGTGCGTGAACTTTAGTGCACAGACAGCAGGAAGTTACAGAGATGTAAGCATGGGAGATAAGCAGCAAAAATGATGATGGGGAGAGAAAAAAAAAAAAAACCACACAGGAGTCTGCCAAGAGCAGAAACAGCAAAAGCTTTGCATAGGATGAGGGCTACAGCTCAAATGAAGCCACACGCTTCCTACACGGAGGTAGTTTGCTCCAAAACACACTGGGGCCATAAAATGAAGACTTTGGACCTGAGCTGGGAGAGGAACTGCAAGGCAGAACTGTCAAGAGGCTAGCTGGCTGTAAGAGCCACAGAAATGCCAAAACGGCAATGTCTGGATATGCAGTCAGCTCTGAATCTGTGTCCCGTGCAGTCTGGCTGCTTGCACCTGCCTTCTCCTTCACTCAGCTTCACTACCTATCTGTTCCCCTTCTCTCACCTCCATCTTCCTTCAGCAATTCTTCTGTTACCCTGCTCCAGGTGCAATGACACAAGGTCCTGGACACACACCAGCACACTTAGCTAACAAAAGAGCATGTCACCATCGCAAGCACGATCAAGGCGTGAAGCCTGACTAGGTGAGATACAGAGCAGGAAGTGGGCAAGAATAAAGTATGTTGAGCTAGTGGAGAAGGAAGCATTGGTCAAAACAACAAAAAACTACCTGAATTTGTACTTTGGAAATATGGAGAGACAAAAGGATCCAGACAGCAGAGCTACAATACTAGCCGTGAGCCATAAAAGCAACAGAAGGATGTTTGGCACTGAAACACATGGGAAATTCTTGCAGCAAAGAAGAGATCAGAGAGAGAAAGAGTTCCCAATTTAAGACAGGGGAAGCCACAATGTCACTGTCACTTAAACTGAGATTACACAACACATGTAGAATACCCTACACAGCCATAAGTCATTTAATAGACAGAAACTACTCGCAAAGTTGTATTTAGACATAGAAGTCCAGACAATCTATTGAGAGAGAAGCTTTTAGAGCCTTTTAGTCACCTCGTGCTTTGTGCTGCTCTTACAGAAACGTACTCCTCTCCACCTGCCGCGGGGGAACTGCAGGGGCCATGGCCTGCTTTGCCTCAAGTCAGCCTTTCAGGGACACACCAAAGAGCACGTGGGAATGGAATCAAGTTATGTCAGTTATGTATTAGGTCTTATTATTCAGTATGTCTTATTATGCCTATGTTATTATTTTGTCAGTCATTATTATGTCAGTTATTATCAAGTTATGGCAGTTAAAATTTCAGGTTAGAGGGATTTTCAATCAAGTTTTCCTTCTCCTTTCAAAACAAACAAGTTTATCTTAGGTCTTAACAGCTCATCTTTCAGTTATTTATTTGCCCCTTCTGTCTCTGTCTTCCATTTTCACAACGTTGTCCTATTTTATTATCAGATGCATTCGGATGAATAAAATATGCATGATTGCAGGAAACTGGACAGCTACAGGAAAAACACAAAGATAATGAAAGAATGTGTATTCTCAGATGTTTAAATCTAATGTATAAAACACTGTAAAATCCCCTAACGGAAAGAAACTGCAAATTTTATTTTGGGATAAGTATTGCAAACTTTGCAAATAATCACTGATCATCGTCTGGTCCTAGTCATGTTTTAAAAGGCCGTTATATTATTTTGGATTAAAAAGAATTTTAAAAAAATCTCTGATAAAGAAAAATTAAAATAGAAAAATACAATAAGGAGATTTAATGAATGAAAAAATGTGCTTTTTCTCACCCCTATGTATAACAGTATGACTGGGGAACTTGATACTGGATTAGTCTGTGGGTATGTTGTTAAAATATTAGGAAAAAAAATATGATTTCTAGAGAAAGTGTCAATAATCCAAACACCATTTCAGAACACTAATTAGCAACAAGCTAGTATTGTAGATAATTATAATATGTACAGAACAAATGTTGGGTCTGATAAATTTGAGAAGATATCTTGATTTTAGAATGCAAATGAAAAGCATCCAATAAACTTTTTCATCACAGTTGAATCATATTTACAACACGTCTTAGCTTTCTGAATGTCTATTTTGTCCTTGACTGACTATGGAGATGAACTGCTTAAACGCCAACTCTCTTTCCAAATAAGAACACTTCATTTCTAAGGTTCTTGGCGGTCAATTACACAGAGCTCGTCGTGCTTTCAGGAAGAGGATACCAAGAAGTTGAAAGGTTTGGATCATTCTAAAGCTTCTTCGGACTGTCTGGATGACTGGGGATTTTGCCAGGGAAGGCAGGAACGTGTCTCGCCATGGAAGTTTCGTACACTTTCACAGCGGGGTCTGTCAAGATGGCAGGATAAAGATGAAGTCGAGCCATTATAAGTTTTCCCAAAGCAGAAATCCAAATGAATATTAGGAACCAAACTGCAGATATGTTGTAAAACCAATTCCCTGAAATGCTACTGCTTGCATGGCTCACATTTCTTCTCAGCACAGACAGACACCGCAGGGACCCGCGGGGTTCAGAAAAGAGATCCATGCAAGAACTGAAAGGTTCTGACATCAGAAAAGTTAAACTAGATTTGAATCCCATTGAGGAGATGTGACTCATCTCTGAGGTTTAAATTAGATTATCAGCGAAGTGAAGCATCACAGTAAATCTATAATAAAAGATGAATGCCTACAGGAAAATAAGTTTTGCCCCTAGTGGCAGATGCTTGAACTTTAAAGGATCTGAGACTAAGCTCTTTGTCTAAGCTTTCCTGACAGAAAACAATTGAAATAATTTCTTTAGTTGGTCCAACTTTGCTCCATATGCCACATGAAAACAATATCTAAACCATGTAAAAGAAAGTATATTGTCACTTCTAAACCAATTGAGGATCAAACAATTTACAGAAACCAAGACTTATTTTGCTGACAATTAAGCTCTATCACCAAGACATGAGATTCAATGAAATTTGACAATTGTGAAGAAAGGGGCTTTTGTCTAAATAAGTTTGAAGCAGTTGGAAGAATCAACAAAAACTCAGAAGACTGAATAGTTTGAAGTACTGAAGTCTTTGAGGATAGTCTAGGATTCAGCAATGAAAATAACTTCCTTATTTGCTTTGCTCTGTTTCCTTTCTGAATTACTTTTGGTGCCACAGCCGAAAAAGACATATAGAACGGGGCAAATTTGGTGTGTGGAGTAAGCATTATCCCCACCACATCTCCTCTTAGATGAATGAGGTATTTTGCTAGTCAAACTCCATTACAAAGAACCTCCAACCTTTTAACAGTGAGATGTAAAACGGGTACGTTACACTTCTGTACACCAAATCCAAATCCCTTGGAGCACCTTTTAAGTCTTCTTCCTCCCTGCCAAAGCCAATCACATTTACTTTGCCGTAATTTAAACACAACCCCAAGTTTGTAACTTCTAACACTCTAGGTTGCTAGCTGGTATAATATTCTTGTATCTCCTCATGGAATCGTCAAATATTTTTCTTCTGCACACTTAATTTAAATAGTAATACTTAAGATTTCTGTTCGAAGTATCTCCGTGTCTACTTTACATTTAATAAAGAGCAGTCAACTGGTATTTGAACATCTTGCAGCTCACAAGAGGTACAAACAAAAAAGCAGAGGTCGAAGATATCGACCTGTTCTCATAGGAACATATTTCAAGTTGAAAACATCTTGGAACATTTCAATAACTCAACATTTTGCATCTCAGGAAATGATGGTTTCTCTGCTAGAAGCACATAAGCTTGGCTTTAGCATGGCATTAGGCTTATGGCACGTGCACCTGGCATTTGTATGGCTTTGCTGTGTGGCTAAGATGGGGAAAAGAATTAACAAAATCTTCCTTTTCCACAGGAATGTTTCTAAGTTTTGAAGCAAACAAATACTTCTGGAAAGTGACAGATTGGGCATTTCCGCTCTCAAATACTCAGCAGGTGAACAAAACCATCAGTAATCTCTGAGAAACATTTATTTCTGAACAATCACTTCTAAACACTGTTCTTTAAGCCCTTAGTAATAACTAGCAACACTGATTATTAAACTGAGGTGGGGCAGAGTTTATTTTTTCTTATCTCAATTTTTTAAAAATATGCTGGGATTGTTTTTCTCTGTGTTTCTTTTGGGGATTTTGAGGCTTTTAAATGTAAACAGCATTTAATAAATGGCTTTGAATTCAATACTAAACCATACTGGAAGCTTAATTACAAAAAAAAAAAAAAAAAAGATCATTGTCACTAACATATTTTGAATATTAAAACTTGTCAGCTTCATAAAAACCTCAAGGCACTTTTTCTCCAGAGTTTGGTTTTATTTTGAAAGTGCTCCTTATCTAAGATTTCTTAATATTAAAACAAATCCAGTTGAACCAGTTTTCCATAGAAAATATCAGGAAGAAATCTTCTTCCTATGCTCTTAGTTCAAATAGGGAAAAAAAAAAAAAAAAGATAACAGTTCTAAAACTGAAATCTTCTGTATCACACAATTCTGAGCACTTTCAATGAAAATTTCATTGAAAACTTTTTTTTTTCCCCCCCTCCAACAATGGGGGAACATGACCTGACTAGAGGTATCTACAACCTGTTCTCTGGAAGTTTGACACCAATTGTTTACTTTTGTTTGACTGGTGGTATTCTGGGGTAATGGGGTAGAGAAAGGAGACAGTTATTTTATGTTTATAAATTTAAGTGCACTGGAAGAAAAGATGAATAAAATACTCTAAAGTTTATGTATATTTTTAAAAGCGCATATATTAAAAAAAAAAAGAGAGAGAGAGAGAGAGAGAGAGAGAGAGAGAGAGAGAGAGAGAAGGCAAAACTGAGTAAATATATTCATCACCTAGCTACTTACTGACCTATGGGCATGTCCTAGAAATGTTGGAGCTGGAATAGTTGTATGAGAAATAAGCTATGACATCCTAAGAAGAGAGATGTAGAAACCTTGACTGAAGATTTAGAAATTTATGCTTTCAGTAGTAAATATTCAAACTGATGAACATGAAATGATGCTGAAAAGTGAACGCGAGCAAGGACAAAGGAGCATGTATTGCTTATGAAAGGAAGCTTACCACAAAGCCAACTTTCGTTTGCTCACACATGACTTAGCAGTACTCTGCATTGCATCATTTGTGTATTACACAGAGAATAATTTCATTGAGAAAAGTCCTGCACGCAAATCCTATCACATCTGATAAAAAGAAAGCTATGGCCGAGTTAGGCCATCTCCTAGCCCCTTCTCCATCTGCTGTGTCTTATAGCTGCCAGCAATGAAGCCCATATTGCAAATCTTCCCCTTCTCTTTCTTCCCCATGCCATGCGATTATTCCGCCCTGTGCCTCCAAAAACTAACAGGTTAGTGCAGATTTATGTTTGAAAGGGGTGAGAACACAGGCGGAAGGTTGCTTAAACACACTGCGAGAGATGGAAAAGTAGTATTCATACACACAGAAAGCAGAGGTGAAAACAGCAGGTCAAAACTAAGAAGGGCTGGCAGACAGAAGAAGAAAAAAAAAAAAAAAAACAACTTATAAGCAGTTTCATTTAGACTTCCTTTGATTTTCTGAATGTTGTATTTGTTGCACAAGTAGCCCATGCTAAAAACTCAAGCTTGAGGCCTATTAGTGACACCAATATTCCTTCTGAACTGATGAACAAGGCAAGATGGAGCAGACCCTAGAAGCAGGGCAGAACAGCAGCTCAGTAGCCATTCATGAGTCTTTCACAGAAGCAAAAAGTCAACACACAAAAAAATCATTAGTGTACAATACACCACTTATCTGCACCACCCAGCTGCAAATCAGTGAACACGTTGGAAGGAAAATACCTAAACGGAGCCTTAGATTCCCTACGTGCTACTGAAGTCACCTCCTTCCACAGCCTCTTCTCAGGACAACCACAACTAAATAGTCTGTTCAAGCAGAATTCAGCAGCTATACTGAATTTAAATGAATATTAAAACAAGCTTTGATGAACCCACAGTTTCCAGTTTCAACCATCTACATCTGGAAGAAGAAAATAAACAAGCAATAAATGCCCACTACATGGCAACATTTTGGCTTTAGGATTATTGCTGAGAAAATATTAAAACAAAAATTTTTCTTCACATGCTTAATTTTAAAGTACTAGTAAGACTTTAGTACCTATGTTTTTACAAATATAAAAGCTACGTTACGACTGATAGCTGCCACCCTATACAGGAGGTCATATTGCTGGCTCCTCTAAATACAATATGATATTATTTTGTATAAAATAACGGCAGGAATCAAGACTTGAAGGAGGTTCTGTGTTTTTTTTTTATTATTATTATTTTTTATCTGAACACATAAAACGCCACTCACAAAGTATCTACCCAAAATGGTCCAGACAAAAAGAAAATCTGGAAAAAATAAGGTTGGACAGCAAGCAAGCAACTGTTGTCTTGTACTTTTTGCATAGCTTAGAACTTAACTTTGGCTATCAGGTTTGTATATTTAAACTGAACCGTAAAACAGTCCTTGACTTGGTACCTCTAGATGCAGAGACTGCTCCACTCCCTTAATTGTTCACTGCTATCACTCAGTTTTATTCTGCAGAGCCAGAAAAAGCAGATTCAGATATAAAAAAAACACACTTTGTCTTTTCTGTACTAAATTTTTAATTTGGATCAAAAAGTGCCTTTTTGCTTTGTTTCCAAACACACTCTTTTAAGATCACCACAGGCACAAACTTCGCTTGTTGCACAACCTGCAAGATGCTGGCAACCTGAAAAATAATAGTAATAAAATAATAGTAATAATAATTCATTCACCCAGATGCCGCAGTGCAGATTACATAGGATCATCTGGGAGCGAGATTTCTGGGCATTAGCAGGCAGCAGAATGCAGCTAATGAAATGGGTTTGTACTGTAGCAGGCTGCTCTCTCGCCGTTTACAGCCACAGCCTATACTTAGTCATTGGCAAACTCCACTGTTTAGGTGGACCCCAGAAGCTCCCTTGCAGAGCAGCATCGCATCAACACGGCCTTCTAAGCTCCTCGCTGCTCCTCACTGATATCATTGCTGCTTTCAAGCCTCTTGGACCAGTAATTTCTTGCTACTCACAGATCTCCCGTCTTCCACGCGAGACGGAAACATAACTCTCTCTTTTTTTTTTTTTTTTTTTTTTTTTTTTAACACCTTTCTGCTACCCTCGCCATAGCCCTGAATTCCTCAGCGGGCCCCACAGCACGGGCCCGTGTAACCAGGGCCCCTGTGCGCTCCCGCCGCGCACCCCGCGCTCGGCCGAGGCCGCGCGGGAGCCGCTCGCGCTATCTTGGCAGGTCAGCACACGGGCAGAAATGAGTTTCACAGCAGGGCATTTTCCCTGCCAGGGGGGTCTTAATGTGAGAAAGATGGGGAAAAAAAAAAAAAAAAAAATCAGTGAAAAGGCTTGAAATCCTGTGCCAGGAAAGCAGGAGGCTGCCCTTGGAAGCAGCTGTGAGCACAGGCTTCACACTATTCCTGCATCAAACAAGGCACTGTCGCCGCCTACAAACGGCTTTTGTAAACCCCTTAATTTCACCTCGCATATTAAGGGCAAATAGGGTGAGCACTGGCTTGGTGAACTGAAAATCTCATCAGTTTATGGCCAAGTTTTATTTAATTATTATTGCACAGATAAATAAGGATGGAGGTGCATTGGGTTACACTCACGGATAATAAATGTAAATGCAACTCCAGAGTATTATTTACTAACTTTAAATACTAATCCTAGAGCAATCTGCTTTATAAAGGTTCCTGACAAAAATCACAATAGCGATAAAACACGTGGAAGCGTAAGACTATTTAAACTCCTAACAAAAGCTATGATAATGCTAGCACTAAATGAGCAACTCCCACAAAATATCACTTAATAATCACGCCCTGATAAGGTTTAAAGTACATATAGCCATTGTTACGTGGAAAAAACATTACAGATTTTTTTTTTTTTTTTTTAAAAAACACATGTAGCAACCCAACAGGTTTTAATTACCACACCTACTGCAGTGACGAGCTGTTCCACTCAAACACCCAAACATAATATTTAGCATGTTCTGTGGTTGTTAAGAATCGGGGTGATTGATGGAATCTATTGTACTGTCATCTTCCTAACAACAGGCGCGAGTGATTGCAAACACCGGCGAGAGAAAGCGCGTGCTTATTTTGCAACAAAAGGCTGTCCTATGGGGACTGCTTTTCAACATAAACTAACAAACCTGCGCACACGTGAGCGGGTTCCCAAACGTGGCACAAAAACGAAGGCCTGCTTCTTTAGGGCAACGTGTCTTTTGGGGGCGTTTAAGGGAGCGCCAAGGCTCTCGAAAGAGCCGGCGTCGTGTCTCACAGTCCCCCAGAACTCATCCTGGCCACAAGAAAATACCCGCAAGCTGCCCCAAAAGGGCGGCCCAGGCCTCGTTTCCGAAGGACGAGCAGGCGGCGGAGGCGCTGAGGCCAAGCGGAGCACAACGCGCCTCCCGGCACCGCCGCTCACTGTTTGTATCAGCCATGAACGAGGCTACGAAGGAAATGGCTCAACGCGAAGCTCTGCCTTGCTAACTCCATGACACGCCAAAACACCACCTCCTGTAAATCACAGGCTTTAGGACCAGTATTTCTTGTTCAAACACGCACCTTGTTCAGCAGAATCACTTGTGTGAACAGGCATACATTCATGTGCACTAACTGGAGCAGTTTCACTATCCAACTGATAGAGCTATAATTTAAACAATCTCATTATCAGCACTGCAATTTTCAGACTGCTGAAATATCGTATTTGTTGCAAATACTCCACGTTTTACATACTTTGACAACATTGCCCATCTGATGCTTCTGTCAGATAAAACGTAGATAGGCACTCGTGTATTGATGAACATGCTTTTAATCCCATTAAGGAACTTTCTCTGTCACATTGTAGGTGTTTCAACACTTGATTTATGAGCACCATAATTAAAATCCTCATGCCTTAAAGAAAAACAAACTCTACAGTGCAGTATCGCTTTTCTTTTACATTTTGATCTCTCTCTTAATAGTTAAGAGTTTCCTTTTATATGCAACTATTAGCTATCAGTTTGGCATGCCATTTATGGCTGCCAAGACAGAGAATATTTTTTCTTACGACTTGGTCAAACCTCAATGTTTTTGAGTAAGCACTCAAAGAGATCCACGTTTGTTTGCAGCTTCCACAAAGCATTGCTGCAAATAAGCCCCTAATTCAGCAGGTAAAGGACAACCGTGACACAATCGGGTGCTTTTTATTTCTAACAAGGCTGTAATGTCTACCAAAATATTTCTCCTCCTTCTATGAATCATCAGAACAAAGTTTTGAGAAATGCAATTTAAAAAGATTTAAAAATTTAAAAAATTAATATTTTCCCATGCTTTTCTGTAGTGTAGTGGTTCTGTTTTGATCTGAATTTTAAGACAGCTCTCTGGAGGGGGAACCGACATCAACTTGAACTGAATAAATTCATGCAAATCATTCACTCTTTCTTACAGCACCTATCAGCACAGCAGCAGCAGGTTTCAGTTTCCTAAACTCAATGTAATTCAAAATTACATTACCCTCAAAAACTACCAGTACTGGAGGAGATGCAGTCACGTATTAGCATCCCTGCTCTCAAGAAACCTCTGCCACCAAATCCAAGAAAAAGAACAATTTATTTACAATCTAAGCAAGTAATCTTCTATCAAATCCCGAAGCTTGTCAAAAATAGCATCTCCTAAGACTATCAATAAGAAATTTCAAAAAAGGGAACTCCCAATTTAACCCTCCTTACTGTCGAAGTCCTTGTCCCTTAACCTGGCTTTCTATCAAATTTGGTTTGAAATGCTACAAACCTCTTGAAAAAGGAAATTAAAGGAGCAACAGCTGCAGGGCTCTTTAACTGGCCCAAAGCAACTGAGTCTGTAGGGGTTATCTGCCTCTCTCAGCCACTAACTACAAAGCTGACAAAGTTCCCAAATTTAAAAGTTACACAAAAATGAAGCACAGTATAAAATAGTACGACAAAATAACATATTTGCAGATACGAAGATAGACAAAAAGAACCATGTTACTATTGCTCATTGTGGAGGTTGAAAATTCACTCCTCAAATAGCACCTCCAAAAAATACTACAGACACATTTTGTTATTTGGCTGCCGAGCTGCTGTAACGCTGGACTGGGATAAAACAGATCATGCTGCCCTCTTGCGTTGCACTCGCACAGAAAGCAGCACCTTCACTCCTGCAAGTGAACAGACGAAGCTGGATATATAAAGCACGGAGCAGAAAACATCCACGTTTTCCTCCGTATATAGAACTGAAAAACACGCATGCAACCCCCTTGCGGGAACACGGACAGAGGAGCAAAGGAAGCCTGAAAGGAAAGGGCCACCTCGCACCTTCCGGAGAGGTCAACAAGTTCTACTAGCAAAGGCAGGCAAGTAAAACGCAATAAACCCTAAAATACAGCCATATAATCCAGCACTTTCCACCAAGCTTTCACTGCTCATTGGTGCTGGGAGATATCTGTTGCTAAATTTCAATTCCAGTCATAAGCATCTGATTACTCTTTTTGAATGCTAGATAATATAACATATTTTAGTTATTCAGGAACTTAGTTATTCAATGGGCAAATGCTTAAAAAAAAAAAAAAAAGACAGCTGTTTATTAATATGACAGTAACTCAGTTTTACAGATATGCCAAATTACAGGAAGGTGAAATCTGTAAATCAAATATTTCTGAGCAGGGATGGAGCACAGGGAGGGGCTCCACTTCATATTCCCTTCCTGCTTCTACTCTGGGTCACCACGTTCGTAAAAGCACATTTAAATTATTGTATCATTTGGGCAAAATGCTCATTACTAGTGAGCTTTCACTATTACAACCTTCCCTTCCCTACATATTGCTAAAACAATACATAGAGAGGTTTTGATCTCATATCTAAGCTGACTCACTTAAAATAAAATAAAATAAAGTCATTTCCTTTATCACCATGACTGATTTATCTGCACTGTTGGGAGTTGACAGACACGTCATGATTCACCACATATTTCCATTTCCTAATGTCAGCTCCCTGATGCTGCTCATTAGGCTGTTTCCTCGGGAAGAACTACTGACTGCATGAGATTTCTGTTTGTTTCAGTTTCCTTTCTAGACGTGGGAACATAGATCACTGTGTGTTCAAAGCTCACCCCTTGCCTTTTTTTTTTTTTTTTTTTTTTTAATAGTTGCTTATTTTTGGAAAAGGCAAGCTGCAATAGAGAAGGACAGTTTAGCAGTCACTTCTGTAATTGTCTTAGAAACTTAACACATACTGGGAATGCACTGGATGCTTAAACAACAAATCTATCACTGTTTTTGTCACTGCCATCTCAGCTATGCTAATAGGGGATATAATAGCTTGACTTGGATATTACAATGACGACACTACAAAAATGAGATTTGAATACATCCTTTTCAGTGTCTCCTTCATAGCAAGGCACCTCTTCACAAAAAATTAGAACTTCTTTTACCTGGACAAATATGCCTGATGTAGAAGGCATTAGTATAAGAAGAAAGGCATCTTCCAAATGAATTTGTAAAAATCAGATGCATATACAGTTAAAAAGAGAAAAACAAAACCAAAATGAGCTGCTTAAAATATATGTATGTTCAAAAGTGTATTTCAGAATTCCTACATGCTGCTGCTCTGAACAAGAGCACGTCTTCTTCCTGTCCGTTTTTTTCCTTTTTAAAAGATACGTAAAACACCTGAAGTGCCTTGCAGACTATCATGAACAAAGGAAAAACAGTCATTCATTTATCTTAGACTTCATTTGATAAGAGTATGATGAACTATCAATAAGCATAAAATATTAAGTCTTTTTACTGTAAAGTACCACACTACTAAACCTGCAGACTTTAATTAAAAGAAGAAAAAACACAATTGTACAAAAATATTATAATTTCACAACTGTTCAAAAATAATATATTGAGCATAATTCATACAGTACAGTATATGTAAGGGTTTTGACTTAAACTTACCGATAGGATTTCTGTCAAAAAACAACACAGGAGCTTTCAAAATGGACTGAAACATTTTGTTGTGCAAAGTCTGACTAGAATTAACAAGAACTTGAAAAAACAGAAGACTTCTTATGATGCCAAACAGTATTGTAGCCACCGTTAAACCTGAAATTAAAAAGATATGGTCAGAGACTGCACACAGATAGGCATCTTTCACAAGAAAAAGAATTTCAAAATAGAACTGACCTAAAAACCAAGTTCACTGCTTTCTGTGTACAGCAAGAGTCCAAACTTAAGCTTAAGGAGTCAGAATGAAAGCAAAAGATAGACACCTTATATTTGTTAATAGCTTTAGTAGTCTCATGTTACCAATTTAAAAAAAAAATCTGTTTCTTTTATAAAGAAACAGGACTTTATAAAAATACGGGAAATATCTGTTTCCCAATAAATCTGTATTAAAATCCTCCACGTAGCAGCTCTGCGAAGCAATGCCTTTCACAGTGCACAGCCGTGTAGAGGTCACTGCGAAGGCCCAGTATTTGCAAGCACGTATTAACCTAGTAATACACACGTGGATATATAAAGACAATCTTGATTTATTCTCTATCGGCCAAGCAGTTCTTTTTACTCTTCCAAACCATTTCTGCAGAAAAAGCAGAGACTAGGAAGAAACCTCCGTGGTAAAATTTTCAAGAATCAAGGATCAGGAATAAAAACATTGCATTATTTTTCAATTTTAGTTTCTAAGGCTATAGAAAAGGCTAAGTTACAGAATTACATAATACATATAATGAAACTTGACACCTTCTTATAACTGTTTTTCAGCTTGACTTAGAATTTTCTATAAGCATATAATTACTTCCATTCAATTATCACAAATATATCATTGACACATCTTATCATTTCAATACCAAGTTAACTCTTGCTATTCTGTTATGCAAAACAAAATTTGCCTTCAATTATAAAATTTTGTGTAAGATGGTTTAGGTTACACAGCCAGAGAAGGCCAAGTCTGGCATCCTTAATCAGACTGTGCAGTCCCCTGGAACTGCTCACAAAATAAGACATTATAGAGAGCAAATAAGAATGAGATTATCTGGCTCCTAAATTGGTGTTTCTCAGGTCAGCACAGTGTTCTCTGTCAAGTGCCTAGGTCATACAGATTCTCATTAAAATATATATGTATTCTTTATACTTCTTATGTAAACATAAATGAAATAAGTAAGAAAAGTAATAAAAAAGGCCAGTCCTCTCAGTGCATGTTCTTCTGATACATCACCTGTTTTCTCAGATCTACCACAGGAATTTCCTGATGGAGATTTATATGCCATACCAACCTGTAAACAACTAGAAGTTAACGGCTAACTGGCTAGGATCTGAGAGAAAACACATTTCTACATATTATTTTTCTATTCCCATTCTTACTGTCTTTCAGAACAGTATTTTAAGATGTTTAAATAAAGACATCAGACTTTTTTGGAATATTTAGAAGCATTTATATAAGTCCTACTGAGATATATTAAAGTGGTTTATTTTAAATCTTGATTTGCATACTTTTCTAGAATGTTTTTAAAAAATTAGTTCTTTTTTTATGGCACTTCAGGAGGAATATGGCCATGCCAAGTTTTTAAACAGCAGCATATTATATAAACAAACTGGGACACTGACTTGCAGAACGAGGATCAATTTCCAATCCCTCTTGCCCATCCATACAATGACTGAAGATTTAGCTGAATGACCTATTAGTATAGACAATAACCACAAGTTTACGGTGGCTGACTTTTTGAATACTCAATTCCTAGTTTATTTTCTAAAATCTAGGCAAAGAAAATAAGAGTCTGCGTTCAACCTATTTCTTTTGTTAGATTTTTTTTTTAATTATTCCAATTAATTTAGTCAGGAAACAAGGCTCAAGCCGTTAATCTGTTAAAACATTACTTAGTCACTGTTAGAAATCCCATTTCCTCACATTGCCATTGCTATGCACCTCTCAAAACTGCCTATTATAGTAGGTCAAACAACAGATACAGTTTGTATTAAAGAAAGCTACACACAAACACATACATGCATGTGAAATTACCTGCATATATTTCTAAATAAAAGTTAAGGTCTAGATGTTCAGTCTCATTTCCTCCATTATTCCCATTTGTTGTGACATTCAACTTCTCTTGACTGTTTGCCCTGGGGAAATGCACACACAAGATAATCATCAAATCACACTTTGCAAATATTCATACCACATACATACACTTAACTTCTACTAGATTCAGCTCTGCTGAGGTCTTTAGCTTAAAGGATCCCATGTACTTGATGCTGTCATGGATCACACTGTGAGGAGCAGCTATCAGACCTCGCCAGAAAAAGTTTTCAAAAGTTTAAATTTTTCCCCACAGATAAAACAAGAGACCAGAAAAAAAAGCTGAATAAATGCTGTTTTTCCTCTCTTAGCTATAAAACACCGATTTCTATTAGATAAAAAGCATTTGACTGCAAAGACAGAAATGGCCAAGCAGTTATTATCATTAACTTACCAGTAGGAAAGCCACCAATCCTGGAGCACATATGCCACCTGAAGTAAAAATAAATAAATAAATAAATAATCATCTTACAAAAATTAAAAACATCAGAAAATTAAATTTCCTTAGCTCTTCTTTTATGTTCTCTGGGAAAACATCACATAGTCATAAAAGTATGCCATCCGGTCTTTCAAGACCAGTTGCAATTTGCAAAGCACATTAGAAAGTGCATTAGAACCCTGTACAAAGAGAAGAGGTTACCTTGAATTACCTTACTTGATAGTGAACTAAAGGAAAGCAGTACACTTAAGCAAATAAAATATAGCAGCTTTCCTTACCATATGTTAATTGCACATTAAAGAACTCTTTTTTTTTTTTCCCTCAGTTCCTAAATTTGCTACTAAAGATATTCCAAAATGCTTTTTGATTAACAAACTTTCTGATGTTACCAGTCCAGAAATTTGTGTTTACAGGAGATAATCATTAGAAACGGAGCTGAAGGAGGAGGGGAGGGGAACCACTTATTGCCACTTTTCCTTCTGCACCCAGAGGTGACACTCAACTTGCAGTAGGGTTATTTATCTCAAGATAAACCTCTGTTCAACTGAATTAAAATTCTGGATGGTCTACTGCAAGGATCTGATCATAATCAGTGACCTTCCCAAGAGACTTAGGGACAACCAGAAAGGAAGTAATGTCTCACACATTATTTTTAAAGCCAAGAACCAGCAGTTGTTTCCATGAAATGAGTTTGAGGTCTCTCATCAAGAATTAGAGAGAAAAAAGCAAAAAGCTACCTACTTGCAGCTTCCTTAGCTCACTATTTCTCTCAGTAAGTTTCAAATATATTTTGATTGTTTAACAAAATACTTTATGTACCTGCTACACTTGGCATCACACACAGGATATTTCCCTACCCTCCTTACTTTCTTCATCTGTTTAAAATGACCTTCCTTCTAGCCCTCTTCAAAACTTATTACCAGCAAAAGAGGTTTCTTTTTCCAATACTTCTGTCAGACTCCATCCTCCCATATCCAGTCAACCTTTGCCTTCCCCACCAGAAACACTCTTTCTTCAGATTTAAGACTGCTTTTTGTACTGCAGTTCTGTTCTGTATCTCTGAAAACTAGACAGGCTTGCAATCCATGTGCTGTACTGACAGTAAAATAATCTTAATGAAAACATTGAGACTGTTGAACAAAGACAAGTAAAAACAGCTCAATGCCATACAAAAAGTACATGCTGATACAGAAAACATGTCTGGGTATGCTACAAAATTATTAGTTAAAAAAAGCATGATGTTCTCAAATATTTCAGTTGAAATGAAGATACTATTTTTAAACAATGATTAAAAAAAGGACAAAATCAGAATACATTCACTACTTGTGACTCCAACCAACTTACCTGTGCCAAAATATTGAACAGTACAAGTATAAAAATAACAAAGTAGTTTGCTCCTGCAGAGAAATATTTTCTGTAAACCTTAAGGCTTATTTTTCCTTCAGAGCGACTCTCCTCTGGCATTGCAGTCAGTGCATTTTCAACCTGCAAATAAATAAATAAATAAATAAAAATAAGAAATAAAAACAGAACAAATAATGTCAGTCTTGTAGTTACAGATTCAAAGCCATCTGAAAGTCACAGGTCTGAATTAGGAAGCAATTAAATAAAGAGATAAAGTGACTATGCATACAAAAAGTTTAAACATCATACAAAAAAATCCATCTTAGTACAATACTAGTGAAAAATCTACTCTGTAAAATGTCATTGCAGTGATTTTATTCTGCATTCCATCCACTCCATTTGCATTTCCAGTTAAGTCATGTGCCATTGTAAGTTAAGGAACTTACAATCATAAATATTTGCCCTGACACCACTGCTGTTTGATTTTTCCTTCTCTTCTACATTGCCATCAGTCATACAGGCTCCGAAAGCTAAGGCCATGACTTGGGAAAGTGTTCGCAACATGAGCACGTCTAATCTTTTCTTTTCAGGAAAGCATTCGAAGTAAATACTCTTCTGCATCAAGTTTAATTGACACATGCCCGGGGTCAGAAACTAGCTGCAAAGTTTTAATCACCTCTTTGCAAGTACAACAGAGCAGCTGTTCATAGGCAAAACAGGTAAAACGTTAAATGACTATTAAGCAACAACGGACATGGGACTGGAGGACAATGGACACTGGAAGACTGAAAAGGTTAAAAAAAAAAAAGGTGGGCATGAAGAAGACAAGAGCTATTCAAATGAACATGATTCTTAAGATATTTTACAGTACATGTGATAGAAAAACTGGTGTCAGTTCTGTGGACATTTAATATCTCATTTTGTTGTCAGCAGACACAGCTGTACAACAGCAGTGGACTCAACAGATCTGACTTAGATATGGAAAGAAAAAAATCTCATCTACTTGCCTATATCCTGACTTCAGCAGCACTAGAGCTGTCAGATGGACGGAAAAAAAACAAAAAAAAAAAAAAAAAAGTTTGGCACACATTGGTCTGTTAATGGCTTTAAGAAGAACAAAACAACAGAGTCACCACTGAGGCATTACTACCAGATTAGATTAGTGCTTTCTGTCAAAAAAATGTTCTTTCAAAAAGGTATGAAAAACAAAAATCTAGAGGGAAAAAAGAAAGAAAGAAAAAAAAAGTAGTAGCTTTTGTTTGTTTGTTTTTTGCTTTTTTTTGTATCTTCTGTGAGTACAGACACGGCAGCCCCAGGCCAGCTCTGGACTGGGGCAGGTACCCGCGGAAGCCGCTGGCATCACGCGCTGCGTGGCCCTGTAGGGCACCCCGTGCGGGATACAGGAAGCACAGCGCAGCGCCCTGGGATCCTTCTGTGGAAATCCTGTTTCCCGCACCGAGCAGAGCCGGTGCTGAACGTGAGCTATGAAACTCTGCTGCGTCCAAACGCTCAGCACGGAGCTGGGGGAAGCTGCCAGCGCTGGCCACGTCCACTTGGAGTGACCAGTAACCACTGAAACTCAAGGGCAGCAGAGAGGAACCTGCGTCACCGTGTCAGCCAACAGCCAGCCCAGCAACATGGGAGATGGGTCTTTCTTTTGTGCACTCACAGGCGGCTGCTCCGCTGCTCCATCTTTCTGCGAGTGGACTGAGGAATCCTGGGACCAGACGGAGGACTCGGAAAACGTACGGTTCCTGGAGGCCTTCAGGTTGGGGGTGCCTGGAACTGAGGGCTGTTCTCCCTCCTCATCTTTTTTCAAAAGGGAAGCAAAGTCGATGCCAGATCTCAGGAACTCTGCATAGGTACCTTTCCCCACCATTTTACCCTACAATTAATATAAGCTTTGATTATCTTCATTATACACTTCCTGTAAAGGACATTTTTTCCTCCCTACCCCTGATGCATAGGTAACAAGTGCTGCAATTCTGTGTCTGCTGAGCCCCAATCCCGATGCAGGATCGGAGGTGAAGCCTCCTGCTCTCAGTTGCTCCTTTGGAAGAGCAGAAGGGAGCTGCCAGTCCCTAGCCAGTCCTCTCTTCCCAGCAGCTAACCAGGCCAAACAGCACATAAAAGGGATGCCCAAAGTCCCAGCTGCAACCAGTACAAACAACTTTGGGGAAGCTGCAGAAGCCAGCCACGCTTTTGGACAGGCTGTCGAACCACATACGTGGCCATCAGGCTTTTCTTACTACGCAGAGCTGGGCGTGACCACAGCTTAGTGCTTCTTCAGACTTCACAGAGGAGCAGCACAGAACGTGCACACATCTCGCAGCCATCCCCACCCACCTCTGGGAAACTACTGCAACCTGCATTGAAGCAAAAAACATAGCTGATGTCTTGTCTTTTTTTGCAATTTTATGATACATCAGAAGTAATCTGAAGAACTTCACCATCCAACCTTGAAAAATAGTCAGAATTCTTTCATTTCCCCCCTTGAAAAATAGTCAGAATTCTTTCATTTCCCCCCCATCCTCAAACACTGGGTAGAACCAAGCTTGAAGGGAACCAGTTTAGCTGAAGGACTGCCTGGTTTCAAAGGCAGCTGTGACCAGTTTCCAGCCTTAATGAAAAGAAAGGGCCAGCTGCAAAACCAACATTGGCCTTCCCAATTCATACAACAGTGTTAAAAAACAAAAACAAAAAAAAAAAAAAAAAAAAAAACAACAAAAAAAACACACACAAGAATAAAAGCAAAGTCTGAGGACTCAAGAGAAGTAATTCTCTTGCAGTATACTATATATATAATACATATATAATATTATAGTATATATAGAGCACATACACTATACTATATATATAGTATATATGTGCAAGATAAACTAAAAAGATTAAATATATTTATGATATAATTCAGAAACATTTTTCAGGGAAGACTTACTAAGACTGATTTTGTTAGTAACTTTAATCCTTAAAAACATATGTGATTGAAAGGTGTCAGAAAATGTGGCTAAAACTATTTTATTTTTGACTTGTAAATACATTTTTTCCAACGTATAATTACAAAACATTATTAGAAAGGACATAAGATTTATAGAATAGACACTGATATCACTTACATCTTTTAAGATTAGAATCTGAGATGCAGCACGGAGATATTGCAACTGGTGAGTCACTAAGACAAGGACCTTTTGATGTAATGCCTGACAAATACACCTGAAAAGAGGCAGAAAAAGAATTTAAAAAAATAGATTAGTGTCCTAAGACATGTTGAGTGTTTCTAGAAATTTCTTGCATGGCCTTCAAAATAAGAAAAAAGAACCATGCATGCTTAATGCATTAATTGTAATGCTTACCAACCATGTTCCCTATTGAAGTTTTCAAAATAGGAAAAAAAAAAATGGTTGAAAGTGGAGGAGAAAGAATCCTAAGGACATTTCATAAAAAGTGTATTAAACTTCTCACTAACAAATGTACGTGATGTAAGCAGGATTACAAACAGTAAACTTCACCAAAAAAATGACACAAAAAGAAGCAAGCAGGGCAACATACTATGTATAATAATGGCAGAATAAAGGAAAACAAGTAGCTTGAAGAGTTTAACAGCAGTGATATCATACTGCTTATTGTATTTCATAAATTCACCTTGTACACTTGCTTAGCTCCTACACACAACTTCTAATATCTATTTCACCACTCCTGGAAAGACTGTAGGAACTAATGCACAGTAAAGTACTAATCAGAATCAATAATTAATTATATGCACAAAGTATATTACACAGTTGCAAATAAACTATGTGGTAAAATTAAGTTGAACACAACACTTGCTAAAACAATTTTATGACTTCCACTCAGCGCTCAAGAAGCACCTATAAACCAACAGAAAGGTTCTTTCGTGGCCCAGAGAGCAAGTAATCATGACTGCAAATTTGCAGCAGCGAAATACCCAGCTGCTGAGCAGTTGCAACTCTTCATATTCCGGACTCCTTGTGGGAATATAATTTGGGTTCCAGACCCTTTGGAGCCTTGCTGGATCAAGCCACATGAGAACTGGAGCAGCAGCTTAAGATATGCAAGAAGCCCTTCACCAAAACATACCAAGAACTGGACAAGGATCTGGGGAGCCGCAGGATAGTGGTCTGCCTAGGAGGAAAGCTACCCAAAGAGTATTGCCAGGTATTGACTGTCAACGGCTCAAGCCTTCCCCTAGGCAGCCCCACAGCCTAGACTGGAGCATCCAGTTGGTGCCGGCAAGACGCATGTTCAGCAGAGTACTGCTGCAGCCACTGCAAAACCTAATGGCTGAAAATCCTTTAAGCCTTGATGACTGTGAGTTACTGGGAAGTCACTGCACTTTAAGTTGTACATAGAAAGAAAAAAGTGGATTACCACAACATCAGAGCAAACCAATTAGATCTGTTAGGGCTGTCAGCACAACACCCTAGGTGATCTTGATCTCGAGACAAAAATGACGTCTGCAGAAAGCAAATTCAAACCAGGAATTGCTAAGATGTATCAGTTCATTCAAATAAGAAAAAAAAAAAAAAAAAAATCTCGATTTGATGTCTATCTGTGTAGAAAGAAAATAGCTGAATAGTTTGCTGGTAACACTTGAGTAGAGAAACTTTTGTCACAATTCAGTGGTATGAGCACAGGGAGGAAAAATTCTCAACCAGGTGTATACTTAGATCTACTATCGACTTAAACAGCTCACTGCTCTGACAGCTCACTACAAAATTCTGCCATTGAAAATGCTGTATCATGATGAAACACAGGACTTGCAAAACTAGTAAAACTCTAAACAGATACTAAACATCTGTTTGGACACATCAAGGTATTTGAGCTTTAGGCGTAAACATTTTTTAATATTCGCTCTGAGAGCACCCGCGAGGCGCACGTAGGGAGTGTTAGGTGCACGAGCCGCCCCGGCTGCCACGGGGGCTGAGGCCAGAGCTCGGAGGAACCGAACGCGATAAAAGCCTGGCACGAAACTCAGAAGGACTGGGAACTCAGATGACTGAAAATGCAGTATCAGCTTTGAATGGAAAAGAAAGAAAACAACAACAAAACCCTAACACAATTCACAAGCATTAGCACTGTTCACTGCTCTAGTTCCCTAAGCCCAAGTGCACGACACCTAGTTCTAAAAATATCAGTCCACATGTTTGAAGAAAAAAAACAAACAAAAAAAAAACCCACAGCATTATTGTGGGTACCCGATTCTAGGGGAAGCACCATCTGACAGTGTCTCACTTGCTGACTGCTTAGGCAAAGAAATTACAGAAAACCTGCCTCAGGAGGTGGGGAAAACCAGCTACAACTGTCCAGATTCCCGCTCTGGAATGCACCCATCTTTTTGAACTGCCGTTTAAAACCCCGCAAAGTTAAGAGATGCTCGTGTTCCTCCATTTCTCTTGAGGAGCTGGCTGTGTGTCAGACTCCGAGCACATCCAATTAGTGACAGCAGGACTAAATGCTGCACAAAGTCAGTAGCCACCGGCGCGTTTCTCAGGCACACACATGACCCCCTCTGCTTGGCTAGGACAGAGGTGGGCAGGAAAGAGCCAAAGCTTCTTCAGCCTTTCTAGCACTGGGAAAACAAGGTCAAAGGGACTATGAAAGGTCCAGGCCTCTTCCCCAAGCAGAATCAATTTAAACTTAAGCCACTCCTGACAAGACACTAGAGGACGATGTTCTGCTTCTGTGCTTGTAAGCTCAGACGGAAAATTTTCAATTTTCAATCCTAGAAATTCCAGAGAAATCCCTTGGAGTCGAGGGAAAATACATCTTTGCAATGACATTTTTTTTTTTTTTCTCTCTGAAGTCTAAGTTTCGGTCTTTTGGTGCAAATTAAGCCTAGTACTTTCCAAAGGACAGCAGATCAGTTTATGCATGTGTGCAGCATCCCTTTAAATACACTAAGACTTCAGATTCTCTTTCTGCCCTCTTTTTTTTCTAGACCAAAACCAACCCCCAAATATGGATTCATTTCTTTCTTAGAAATGAGAATTTTTTTTTTTCTTTCCTTTTTTCCCCCCCATACAGCTGAATATTCTTCATGGGTTACACTGGACTGGTCTACATCTCTTCGGAAGTGCAAATCCAAAACTGGATCCATTATTATTATGTTGAGGTCTTACAGGAGGACACAAAACATAACAGGAGGCTTTACTTTACCTGTGCTGTGGGATATAACACTGGTACAAATCCCAGTGCAGAGTTCCCTGACACAGCTGACTCGCACTGGATTTGGGCTCTGCCATCATCCTCGCCTCCCTTCCCACAGGACTGCTGCACACGATCCCTCTCTGCCGCGCGCTCATGCAGAGCCAACACTCTGCACTTATCCCCGCTGCACTGCATGCATTAATTCAAAATAATTAAAATCAACTCTTCTTAAATCTCTGTCCTGCCTCCTGAAGGGTCCAAAGCATCATCCAGTTTTATACCACCCGCAACTACAGCACTGTGACCCAAGGCACCAAGTACCATAAGTCAGGGCAGACATCTTCAGAATTCTAGAAATTGCACTCCTCCAATTTGACCAAAAAAAAAAAAAAAAAAAAAAAAAAAAAAAAAAAAAAAAAGAAATTATCAAATCTAAGCAACAGAATGCTGTTATCAAATTGAAAAAAACACTGCATTTTAACAGCAAATTTCTGTACAATTAAAAAAAAAAAAAAAAATCAGCTCAGGCTTGATCCTTTGATCCTGCAGGGCAAGTGGACGAAGACACTCACTGGATGGGGGCCTGCAGGAGCGCAGCACTTTCTCCATGCAAAGCCAAGCCAGGCACAGCCCTGGCACTTCAGCACATACAAATCCTCATTTGCTCTCTCTTCCAAATCAGGTTCCCTTTCTTTGAGACAAGTCGTTCTTTAATCTTTTTTTCTTTTTAGTTTTTATCTCTAAGAACCAGCTTTCTTTCACCTCTGCAGAGTGTTTCTTCTTTTACGATTCCACTTTCTTCCTCGGCATTTTTTTGCCTCCCCTTTTTGGAAGTTCACATACAAGTTTAACTTTACTCTAGTCAATACTTGTATTTGAAAATACTCACTGAAACAAAGTTAAAACACATGCAGAAGTGCTCACAGGTGTAAAGCTTTTGTTATATTAATTTGTTTACTCCCTTTGCTTTCCTCTCTCTGATTTAAATTTAAGAATTTCAGGGAAACAGCCCTTCATCTGTTTTCCTATATTTTGAAATGTAGTGATTTTCAGAACAAATTATAAATGGCGTATTTGCAAGAGACACTACCAGCACATCTACTTCCCTATGCTGTTTCTATTCCTATATGTTTATCATGCTAAACTTGTATTTCCACCCCATGACAAGACCCAGCCTCTGCTGGCCTAACATAGGATCATCCCAGGATGATCACACTGAAAAAAAACAAGATCCACCTAATCCCATGTGCTGTCCAGGCACCCAGGCTCTGTGAATCTTTTACTCATTTTCCCTACTGTAGTGTCCCTGCCTCTCGTGCCCTTCTGAGACTTTGGTCAGTGTGCACTAAGGCATCCAGGATCTCTGATCCCTGCACCTCACACTATGGAAATCCTCTCTCTGCTTTGCAGTCACCTCACTTCTCCCTCACTTTTTTCTGCAATTTCGAAGGAGAGCTCTGCTACAAAATCACGCCTGTCTCCCTCCCTGTCTTGCAGGGAAACTCAGGTTATCTCAAACAGCAAGGAGAGACTTTATCTTTCAGAACACCTTGCTAAACTGCTAGGTGATTCTGTGGTCAGCTGCAACATGGGGATATCCAGGGATCTCTTGCCCAATTACGTGCCCCTTGAGTTCGCCCCTGATGCCAACGTGCTCCATCTGAACAGGCTGACATCCACTTACTTCGTATTTAGTGCTGTGATAGATGCAGGGTTTTGTCCTGCAGCTTTTATCTAATTCCAGAGGCAAAGAAGCCACACATTGAAACCAGCTTCCAGCTGACAAAGACTTGCAGAATTCTGTTGGATAGCAGGGATGCTCCACCTGCACCATTCCCAATCATCCTATCAAAACCAGGTCTAATTCTGAAAGAAGGCCAATCTGCCCTGCAATTCCATCTCCTTTCATGAGTGCAGAAGAAGAACAGAATGAAAGTGCAGTGCTCATCAGCTGCGACTGGCACACTGCTCCGTCTCTGGAAAACTTCCGAGGGAAGAACCATTCCTAGAGAAAAGTGTTTCTCTCAAAACAGTGTTGAAATAAAAATCCCACGCTTTGAACAACCATTTATGGGTCAGTATCACTCACAGGACCCAACTGAGGATCTATCCAAAGGTGATCTGAAATCATGTCATTTACAAAAATATGTTAGAAAGCCCCACAGGGAAAACACAGAATTTCTTGGGGTCCAAGCATGACCAAATGACTTTCTTAAAACACCACGGGCTACTCCAAACTTCGTCATCCAAAAAAACTGTATGACCATAGTATCCGAGTGTCCCTCATTTTAGATCTGATAGAAAAAAAAGCAGAGGTTTCAAAATATCTCATTCCCTAACAGTTAATGAAAAGAGATTTATATAAAAGATAAAGGCATAAAAGATAGAATTCTATTCCAGCTCCCCATTGGGAAAGGGCTGAAGCTTCTCTACTGTTAAATGTCAGAGAACCCACAGGAAAAAAGGCTATAAATGACACAAAAATCTCCAGCTTATACTTTATTAGGCCCCAAGGAATCTGATTAAAGAAAATAAATTAATTGGAAAACAAGCTTTGTGTGTTCCATCATCCATAGAACAATTTGTCTGTATTATGAAGAATTTCTTAAGAGACACAGCAACGTTAAGAATATTGTGGACTTCTTCCCACTGGAGCTGAACTACTCGAATTCTTTCTCATTTGAGAAGTATTTATGTATTTTAACCCGTATTTACAACAGTAGCTTAGCAGAAAGAAGAGAAGCAGCAAATATGATGAATCAACGCTCCATAATCTATAGCTTTAAGGTACTAGGTAGGAGTATACCTGTCTTGAGATAGATGTGCATAGAACAGACACTTCTAAGAAATGAAACGTGAATATAAGATTAAAAGAAGAAATAAGAGCAGGAGAACAGAACAATATCCATTTCAGATTCTCATTAAATAACCCCCTCTTTCTTCCATGTCAGCCATTGTTTTAGGCCTTGCGGTTTGGATTCCTAGGGGCAGTTTGTATGAAGTGGCCTCTCATACATTCCTCAGTGTGATATTCTAAGAAATTATCCTTGCCCAAGTCTTCTCCTCGCATTTCTTGCGCCATCCAGGAAGCAGAGCACATCAGAAAACATGCTCAGCTTTATTAGTGAAGGCCGTATACTGAACATGACGCTCTCCATACTCTCCCCAACACCTCTTATAGCTGCCATGGAGGTTTCAGAAGCAACTTCTGGTTGTTAAAGACCCTTCTCCCTTAGGTTCTTTAACAAGCAGACCGTCTTCAGGTTTCTGTCACCATGGCTCCATGCAACTTGTTCTCCCCATGAAAAGCTTTCATGCTACTTTTATCCATTTAGCTCAAACTGATCTAGGGACGGGGAGAAAGGGGCAAACCAAAGCAAACACACTGTTAGAAGAAGAGCTTCAGATGCTCTCAGCTCATCTCCTTATTCCTCCTCATCTACACTTGTTTATGAGCAAAATATACACCACACTAGTCAAGCAATGCTCTCCAGTGCTTTACTGTTTTTGCAATAAAAAAATAAAATACTTCTCGTTTTGCAGGAGGATGCAGACACTGTCATGGCTCACACAAAAAGCAGAATAAATTGAAGAAGGAGCCTGATCTCCCCTGCAAGGCACTACTGCACTTTCCTCAGGACCTAACTAAGGGACAGGCAGGTTGGCAGCTCGCGTGCGTGCACCTCGGGTACATCCAGAAGCTGAAACTGTACAGCCATCTGGTAAAGAAACAAATAAAGAGCAGCTACTTAGGGAGTTTCAACAGGCCCTAAAGAAATTTGGTAAAATCTGTGAAATACAGAAGTAATTACACCCAGGTATCAGTCAGAGACCGGGAAAATGATCCCGCATAGAGTAACTAACAAAAACAGTGCTCTTATCCAAGGCTCTTGGAACCAAATAGTCACCATTTTAAGAAATCAATGAAGTAAAATATAGTTTTGATGACGTCTTAGAGGGATGGTCAGATCTGAAACCATAAACATCAACAGGATATACTGTTTTCCAATTTAGGTATCAACAGCTTCCCTGCGTGGAGAAAAGCACATGCCTGCAACCCTAGTCAATGCAAATTCTACAACCAATTCTGCAAAACAGGTTTTTATAGTTGCCTGGGGGTGAGGGGAGGGAACAACAGTAAAAACAAATTAATTCATGTATTTGTACAGTGGGAATTCAGGGAGGATGCAAGCGTGCTCCAGGAAATGCTCTCATTTAGGCCTTCAACTGAAGCCCACTAAGTTCAATCAATGGGAGGTTTCCTTCCACTTCTAATAAATTCTACATCAGACCTTTTGATAGAGATACAAGCAGACTATGAACAAAACAAGAATGAAACACCGGCTGGAATACCTGGGTTCTTCCTGTACTCTATGCTGTAGATTAAGCAGCTTGAAATAAGAGAGACAGAGGGTCAAGAGGAAATTTATTGAAAAGGGAACCTGATTTTGCATGAACACTGTCCTATTTCTTCAGAATATCCCCCTCAGAATATCCCAGTATCTCTCTCTTTTATGGTAAGCTTGTACATTCTCCTTTTCACTACTTCTGCCCTCCACAGTCTAGTCTGCAGGCCATGTTTCCCCCTCTCATATATTTGAGAAGAATTTCAAGCATTCAAGAACAGAAATGAAAAAAATCACTCAAGAATCGAAGAAGTGAGTTCTGTCCTTTTCTTTAGACACTTGAAATAAGTGCTTATTACTACGCAAATAAAGCTGCAGCAAAGTAAGAAGTGATTTAAAAATCCCACTGCACATTATTCTTGACTCAGTACTAATATTAATAAAATCCAATACTGATATATGAAATCCGATTTCCCCTCCAAGAAAAAGGCACATATTCCCTTAAGAATAATTCTCATTATAGTATACAGTACCTTCAAAACAGCTCTAGAGGGTTTTTAAAATAATGAATAAAATGACAGAAACACGTTTAAAAAAAAAAAAAAAAAAGAGAGAGAGATCTTCTGGATGCATAATATAAACAAAAAAGAAATAAATGCAGAAGTGAATGCATTAAGTTTTGTAAACAGAATTATTTTCCCCCAAAGAAAAGACTTTCTGCAAGGAATCAGAATATAACAATACAATGAAAATAAGTGAAATGAAACTTGAAATGAAATTAAATGATTTTAAATGAAAATAAAGCAGTAACATACTTTTCAAACAAGTGTCTCCCAACTTCAGCATCTACTGCACTCAGTGGATCATCCAAAAGATAGATGTCTGCATCTTGATATACAGCTCTACAAGGTTTAAACAAAAGTCAGTACCACAAACTCTTATGCTTGTTTATTTTAATTACTAACACCTGTCAAAAAACCTCCCCCAAACCTGTAAATATTAGAAGAAGCAAAAATCACTAGCCTGGCCAGATTTACACGAGCCTTCTGTCCTCCACTCAGCGTAGCTCCACGGTCTCCTATTACTGTTAAGTCACCATTTGCTAATAATTCCATGTCCTGTAGACACAAAAAAAAATCCAGCAAGTAAAAATCTTTATCATTTTAACCACAAAAACCGACCAACCTACTTCAACCTAATCTTTCCTTAGTCAAATAGTATTAAGGTATCACCTCAGATTAAAATATTAAGTGTCACACAAGATAAAATATCCACAGATACTTTAAGGATTTGTAACTTCCGCAAAAGATCATTAAAATACCTGAAAAATGTCAGATCTGAAAAGTCACATTTCCCATAGCTGTGGCCAGAGGAAAGTGCATTATTATTCTTGGCATCATATGGAATATTCACTGATCATTCAGACCACCCTACATACAACAATAAATTAGCTTTCTATTGCTTTTACTATACATAATGAGCTGTCACCATAAATAAAACTGCATAGTGACTACCAGTAAAAAGATTATTTTCCATTTGCCAATATCCCTAAGAATCATATCAGCTTCATTCTTACTACAATGTATCCAATCCATGTCATTCATTATACAAGATCGGTTAATTCTTGGGATTACGAGTAAGGGAAAATATAAGTAGTGCTCCATGTCATAATAATGTACATTTTCCTTACAAAATACCTAAGTTTTACATTGATCTAAACAACATATTCAGAAAGTTTATTCCCAGCTCTTAATATCCATGAATTCAGAAGAAAACTACAAAAATAAATCCATCATAAAATACAAAGTGTTGTGTTTAATGCAGCTTGCAATCTTTTAAAGTCACTAAAACCTTAAGTTTAGACAACAGCAGCAGACTGAATATCAGCTGAAGATGTTAAAACTACTATGTGTAAAAACCTTCCATAAAACAAAAAACTTGATCATAGTAACCATCTGCTTTTTACCTGTATTGCTGCTGACAGGAATATCGTAACATGCTGCAGAAAACCTTTTTAGCTGTCAAGCAAAATGTCTGTTTCTTGACAAATCTGGCTTAATCCTCTTCTATACCTCATGTCACAAACTCCTTTACACACACACCCTTCAAAAATGTGTTTTTCACAAAACTCTCGGGCTCAGCAAGTTCTCCAGTATAAAGCATTAAGGTTCTTTTGATAACGGTTAGCAATGCATACATGCTATATGTGAAATTTATTTTAAAAAGCAAACAAACAAACAGCATTTACAAAACAAGTGACTGTTAGACTGAAGGTTTATTTTCTACCTTTTATTACACCCAATAACATACATATCTAGCGTAACAACAAACAACAGCACTAAAAGAGATATGAAATTAAGTATTTGGAACCTTTTTCTTAAATTTGTCTGAGCTTTGCAGAAGCTACATCACCCTCTAGTGAAGTTATTAGGAATTACAAGAATGTGCTCACACATAGATGTCACAATTATGCATACTTCTTTTAAGACACAATATTGCATTTGAAATAAATCCTGTATAGAGTGAATTACTAGTAGCAACAGCACTGTGCGAGAAGTCCACAAGAAAAATAAAATTAAAAAGTTTAAAATAAAACACACAGAGAAAAGCATACCTTTTTAAGAGCACAGGCTTTTAGAACTTTTTCGTATTTTTCTTTCTCATATTCCTTGTCAAACAGTATATTACTTCTTATTGTACCAGAAAACACCCAAGGTTGTTGAGAAACATAGGCAATTCTTCCAGAAACATTTATCAGTCCTTTCTCTTTAGGCAGCTCACCAAGCACAGCACTTAAAAGTGAAGACTGTAAAAGATTTGAAAGGGAAGAAAACCATTTTTTTTAAATGACAGTAAGTAAGAGACAGAAGTGACCTGCCTCCCCACTGCACGTTGAGAAATGAGCCTTCTAGACAGGTTCTGAGAAAAGCTGGGTGCCACCCAAACTTTAATCTCCTGCTGTCAGCACTTAAAAAAACAAAATCTGTCGATTAGACAGACAACTTTTAGACAACTTTTTCAGCAGCAGTTTGATTACATTGAAGACATCATGGATACTGAGTAACATTTATAAACATGACAGCCCATGCAGTAGCCTTTATATGCAGTCTAGAAGCAAAGTACAAAGCGCTGTTCAACTACCAACCATACCTCCCACCTCAAAACGGGCATCTGCCCTCCTGCATGCCCGTTACCCTGATGTGAAGTGTATTATTATGCAGGGAAAGGGACTGTTATTTGCAACTTTCTAATCATGTTTAATGGATCCATAAAAAAACGGACAAGGTAGTGTAAAACATTGAGACTTACTTTTCCAGCTCCTACTGGACCAATCACAGCCAATAATTCTCCTCGTCTGACAGTAAACGAAAGCTGTTGAAGTGTTGGGCTATCTAAGCTCTATGGATTCAAGAAAAAGTTATGTTTCCTCAGTTATGTACATACCAATATATAACATCAAAACAACTTTCTAGAAGCAGAAAACAACGCACATAAATCGCTATGAATAAACAACCCATAACCCCACCTTGCCCTTCAGGCATACAACTTGCCTCTTTAGTAACTCATAAACTCTTTCAGAAGACACTGGTCCCTAAGCACAAGTGCTAAAATGCTACACACACCGTTAGGTTCAGGTTCTTGTACAACTGAGATTCTCATAGGCTTCTGACAAACGCCTTGTGGGTGATTCACATGTAAATACACTACTCAGAATTTGTCTGCTGTTGCCTCTTCAGCACCTCTCCCCTTCTTGTTACACTACTGGGAAGTACTTATTTCCCCTACATATGTTGACCTCTCTTATCAAGGTGTAATTGCAAAAAAAAAAAAAAAGGCCCATTTCTTATGAAAGGAAAGCATGCTGTGCCTTTAATAGGTGTGCTCTAAATCCTAAGGGCCTGATTCAGAGCTCTCTCAGGAAAGCTGAACAGCCTCCTAACAGGATTGGCCTTTACACACATCTTATATCACACAAAGCATGACACCAAAATGCAAACAGAAATATAAGAGCATTAAAAAAAGGAAAAAAAAAAATGCTGAACAGTGTTGGTATTTCTATTAAACGGCCAAACTGAAAGCAGCAAAACCAACAAGAGATCAGAACCAAGAGAGCCTAGGGAACCTCCGCACTACTGGCAGGGCACCTAAAATCTCTCGACACCCTTTTGAGGTTCGAGAGCCTGAGCAGGCACCTCTTATCACTGCATCCATATAGAAGTGCCAGGTGACCAAGTTCGGGCACTGTGTAAAGGAGGAATTTGGGACCAAACGTTTCGCAGGCGTTGGGAGGGCCCTGGCTCGGGTTCTCGTTCACCCTAGGCGGGCAGGGGAGCCAGGCCAGGGGATGCACCAGGGCAGCCCGGGCTCAGCCAAACGCCGCTCCTGGGCTCCCACCCAGAGCCAGGAGCGCCGGGCAGCAACCCGCACTTCTTTTTCCCCCCCAGCGTTTGACTTCGCAACCTCCCTATCTTATTACTACGAACGCCCACGAGGTGGCAGCAACGGGGCTTTTTCCTTTCTCTCCTGGCTGCCCCCCTGGCCCTCCACGTTCCTGCTGCTGAGCTCGATGCTGCCTCACGTTGAGGCGGGTTGCCGGCGAGCAGCGCTGCCAGGAAACGCCCCGCGCCGGCAGCGATGCCGCCTCTGCTGCCTTAGCCCCCGACCGGGGTCAGCGCCGGGTCCCGCGCACGGGCCCTAACGCGGCACCGGGCAGGGAAGGTCGGCGCGGGGACCTTCTGCCCCCCGTGAGGCTTGTGCGTCCCTCGGCAGTCGCTCACTCCATCTGAGGGCTTTTAAGATAATCCATTCCCTTAAAACACAACACCACTCAGGCTTCTCATCTTTTAAGGTGCCTAAAATGTCCTGGGGTACATTTGGCTTCCATTTAGACTCAGGGTTGTTTGGCTGAAAAGGCAGGCGGCTCCGTAAACTAACGGCATGCAGGTCAGAATCCAGGACCCCGAATCCTGAGCTCCACGCTGGCATCAAATCCAAAATCCCGCTGCGGGACTCGGATAATACTCGCCTTGTAAAACAAGAGTGTGACCATAACTTAACTGATTCTGTTATCTTTTGACAAACTGAAATACACCATGTTAAGTTGTTCTCCTAAAAGCCTAGCTAATAATCCTTTTTTTATTTTATTTTTTACTTCCAGTGATTTTGGATTTTTAATATTTCTTTTGGCTCATAATCTTTAAAAATAAAAATAAATTACTAACCAGACGTACTTTTGCTAAACAGAGACACAGAGAGTCATGAGAAACCCAGTAACAGGTTAAGCAGGTTAAGTCACAAACTATAATATACTTGATTTATTCCTTTCATAACTCGTCCCTCTCTCTCAGAGCCTCTCTCCTCTCTCCTTTTCAATAAGGACGTATAAAATTATTTTGCAGCATTAGAGAACTGTTCTGACTTTCTCTAATAGCTCTGGTTGAGGTATTCTTCACCGGACTACATTTCAATTAAATACCAAAGTGAAAACAGCATAAAGACTTCCCAATTAAAAAAAAAAAAAAAAAAAAAAAGGGGCAGAAGCAAACTAGTAATTCCAGTCATGCCCAACATTATGTAAGCTTCTCATGAAAAGGGGAGATGTTTTATGGATGTATTATGCAACCACTTCCTATGGATTGTTAATGCAGCTACTAGTGTTAGTTTGGTAAGAAACCAAAGACTAAGAAATACATTCCATTTTGCATTAGAACATATTAGCCATCAAGTATTTCATATCAATTAACAAAAAAAAAAAAAAGCTTTTTGATGTCTCTTAAAGAACTTCTCTTTCATAGAGACAACTCAGAGAAAGCAAAACATCAGTGTAAAGTAGCAATTTACTTTTGTTGCTGAGTAGTATTATTAGGTCGACACATGTATCTTGATACTCTATTCTGCTCATACTCTACGAGACACAGCATGTGTAAGGGTGCACAAAGGGAAGGATTTGCTATCTCTTATTTGCTGTATATTCATATGCAAAATTCATGCTCAGAGCTTCCAATATTTCTCGTGTCTTCTCATGAAGACTGCAACCTTTACAGTTTTTTTAATGCAACAATAGTGACAGCTCATAACATCTCCAGCAATTCATCACAAACTGCCACTGTGATCACTTAATTGCCACTTAGCGACTCTAGTTTTAAAAGAGAATGTCAATCTGCCTCATTTAAAGAAAAGGATACGTAATAAATTTACCACCTGTATACTGCCCCTTTTTCAGACGTTTTGGTGGTTTAGGTGCACTTCAGGTAGAGGACAATATGTAGTTGAACTACAGCCATTAAAATACAGAGTAACAAATACTTACAGCTTAGTCTCTTAAGCCTTCAAATCTGTAATGGGAAGTACAAAATAGTTCTGGTTCTAGGCCAGGAGACTGATGTTCTGCCTGCCTTTAATTACAAATTCAGCATCTGAGCTACACTGCAGTGCTGTTTGATAACACAATGCCATTTTTTATACAGAAGTTTAGTTAGTTACTCCTAAGATTCAGGAATAGCTACTTCTGAGCAGCACTCGATACCATTTCCCATATATACATTTCCCATACATACTAGAGAGTTAACATACTAATGGGTTTCTCATGTATTAAAAACACCATACAAAACACCAGCACACTATATACAGATACACTGCTATGTAAACTTGAAATGCCTGCACCATCAATGTATTCTTAGTGTTTAGGAGAAGTTTACCTTATCCCAATAGCACGTCAAATCCTGAACGTGAAGAACAGCATTCTCATTACTACTATGCAGCTGTGGTTTGAAGTGTGAAACCTCATCAAGGATCAGAAAGTTCTGCAAGGAAAGAAAAGCACAGGGTATTGCTTAATTTCAGACTAAGGAGTGAAAGCCCCTGTTTCTGTAAGCAGCATACAAAAATATACATTTATAAAAAATACATGCTGATGAAGAAATCTTATTTCCAAAGCAACGCTCAACACCTTCGAACAGCACACCTCTAACTTGATCCTCTCTTCCGATACAGAAGGCACGAAGCTCTAACTACTGCACCTCATCACTGCACTGCTTTCATAGCGAGGAAAAACTTGGTGCTCATTTTGCTTAAAGGATCTGTAAGGACACTGTAGAAAGCTGTTAACAAGGACTAAACTAACAGCCTGCCTCTTCATCAAAAGGAAAAAATGTATATATCATATAAATATATATAAGGGTTTTTTTTATATATATATATAGTGTTATACAAGTCTGAGCTCTCTGGCCAAGAGAGCGAGACTTTCTCAAGTGCTGTTTTTCACAGATGGGAGCTAATAGGGATGTCCTTAAGGGAGAATTTGGGTTAAAAAGGTCGTAGACAGGGAAAGAAACTCAGCCTAAATAGGTATGGCGGGGTGTGGCTTCAGAAAAGGCCTTTAAAATATTATTTGGATTTAGATGGTGGCTGAAATATGGGAGCCATGAGCAAGAAAGTGGTCTTCTGTTGTTCAATTCTTTCTGCATTTCTAACATAGGACTGGATCAGGAGTTTCTGATAGCAGTAGCTTTCTCGCCAGGTATAAAGTCTAGCTAGCCATTTGATTCAAAAAGGTGACAGCACCACAGGTGGAACATTGCAAATAAATTTCGTACAAATGAAGAAAAAAAAAATGGCTAATTCCAAAATTTGTAAATACTGATGGCAAAATCAATACTAGCAATAAATTTATGAAAGCAGTAAAAAAACTATAATCCTTAGATTTTTAAGTTCTCTTAAAACATTCTTGCACTTATTGTACTTTTTGTACTTATTAATCTTCCACGCAGAGAAAAAGGAAATTGCCAACTTGGGAAGCAAACATTAGCTTGAGACAGTCACATCCTTGAGAGAGAAACCACATCTTTTGTACCCAGATGAAATTCATCTTCCTTTTATAGTTTCTGCCAAAATAAGCCTCTGAAAAAAACAACAGCTCTTGTCATGTTTCAGGGGAGGACCTTGATGTTAGTGCTTCATCACGAAATAGTGGGTGACTGTCCCAAGAACACGACAGCTTCATTAGTTGAGTTCTTCACCTATTCCAGTGAGCCTTGATTTTGGAGTTGGTTTCTAACAACCCTCCTTAGGAATCACAGTGACAGGCGAGTTGGAGCAGGCCGTTAGAAGCAAAATCTTGGGATATGGCCTAGGACATACTGGAAACTGGGATAGGAAAAAAGGAATAGATCCATCACTGTCTCTGCTCAAGCATCTTTCTGCTCTTCCTAATGCACCTTCCCCAGGCAAAACACCCCTCCGCTTGCATGGCATTAGAGATGCCTTCGAAGAGCACTGCCGTGGAGCTGAGCACGGGGTATACAAGCGGACGGAAAAGAGAGCGCGCAGAGTCCCCTCTCCCACAGTTTCCTTTACGCAGTAGTAATACAAGTTACTGCCTACAAAGTAGCCGTTGAGATTTTCATTACCATTTTCTAACACTATTTTCAGCAACTTTTAACAAACCCTTCTTCGAAGGGCAAAGATTACCTTTTTAATGTGTGGGTTTAGTAAAATTAGTAAATTTACCAGCAAGAAAGCTGATTTATTACACCCACGCATCTAAAACTTTAACAGGAGAATTTAGCTTCTTTCATCAACACATTACGTGGCGACACTGCCATATGATTACATGAAAGACGCTTTTCTTTTTCTGGTTCCAAACTAGATTAACCTGATTTTTCACAAAATTAATGTCTAGAGCAGTTGACATGCTTTACTTTAAGTGTATATTTCCGTAGCCAGGCAATCTGAGTTTAAGTTTTAAATTTTAAAAACCTAATTTGCATTTAAATCTTTCGTTCTTGCAGTTTCCACTAAAGTGCTGCTACACTCAGCACACAGTTTGTGTACTTACTTTATTCGAAACATCACACCGAACACAACAAAACCAAACAAAATAAAGCCCCTCTGATACAAAAAGCAGCATGAGTGATGCTCATTCTTGCTGCATTTGTAGTGTTTTCATGCCAGTAATGGAAGGAGTTCGTACACTACCTGGGAGCTCAGCCCGTCCTTCACTTTCAAAAGGACAGCGCACGTGGAACGTGCCCCGTGTCTCCCATCTGCTTTTTTTACCCTCCATATTTCCAGGCTCACAACTCCAAAAACCCAACGTATCTAGGCATCCGCACAACTTTTTTTTCCTGACTCAAAAATTTCTACAAGAGCATTTTGTTCACACACTTTCTTCCCACCTTTCACCTCACCAGTTGCCCTGTAGTTTTTGGTTTTCCCCATACTTTACACAGCAACATGGTCAGTTTTGGAGGCAGATTACTTCATGACAAATTCCAAGCCCTGCAAAACTAAAACGAAGCTCCTTTTGCTGGCGATGTTGAGTCATTATTCCATGAAGAGAACAAGCCCATAACGCACTCAGAACCAGCGACCAGACCTTGATGCGCCGTATGCTGACCACCGCTTCGGACACTCTCTCGATGGCCGCGGGGAAGAAGAGAGTGACCGTCACTCTCACTGAGCCGTACAGCGACACCGCGACGAACACTCGGCTGGAGGAGATCACGTTGCCCAGCAGCACGTAGGCCATGAAGGTCATGAACATCGTTATCTTGCTTGCCACAAAGAAAGAGGCTAAGTTCAGTCCGCGGAGGTAGGAGCTTTTCATAACCATGGCGATCTCCTTCCTAAAAATGCAAAACAAATATTCACACCGAGCTCTCATCACACATGCCCTCAAAAACAGGATGAGGAAACCCCACTCTCAGGCTTTACTTTTATAGCCTTTTTTTTCCCCAGCTCATATGGGAAGAAGTGTACTCAGCAGTAACTGCAAAGGAAGTATGTCAAATGGTAAATAATGACAGAAAAAAAAGAGAGGCTAACAAGTTGAGGAAGGTACTTAAAGGTGTTCTTCTTTTCCTGAAGTTATTAAGGTATTAAAGAAAATTTGAAATTTAAATTTTGAAATTTTGAATTTGAAATTTAAAGAAAATAAGGTATTACAGAAAATTTTGTGGTTTTATTTTATTTTATTAACGTTCTAATGTGAAATGAGTCCAGCCTTAGTCCACGTAATCCACTGTTAAATCAACTTCTGCTCCTCAAGCTGCATCACAGTATTTGCAATACCTGATCTCATTCTAATTCCTTCCTCCTGCTCCCTTTGGACACTGCTCCTGCCTCCTTTTGCTCTAGGAACTCTGGTTCATAATTCAGAAAATACTGGCCTGTGACCAATTGCTCTGCTGGCCACTACCCTATCTAACCATAATAGATAACATGCACAGACGCACCCAGCTCCGTCGAGCACCTGAGAAGCTGCTGATGGATGTGTTTCCAATTTCCACCCCTGTTAAACTTCAGCTTCCACTTCTAAATGACGCATCAAACCAGATCCTAGAAATTTTACTGCACCTACAGGGCATCTACAGGGTAAGTTTGATGGCAGCCGCACTGTAGATGCGCTGCCATCAAGCTTAAACTGTTATTAAAATAATCATTTTTCAAGAGAGCCATAATAACCTGCTCTTTCCAAATACACTCCAGTTTTATCTGCTTAAATTAATGTAGAATAAATTCCACTAAAACAATTCCCAATTTCTCTTCCCAAATACTCTGGCAATTCTCAGGGAAAACCTGGCTCATTCTGCTTTCCCTTCTACCTAGAACTATACGCCATGAGTAGAAACTCAAGTTATAATTATACCACTTGAAACAAATTAAGTCCTCACTTAACGGAGAGAACGATGCAGGACGCAGGACTGGAAAACTAGTTAAGCAACTTTCCACTCTACTTGCCAAACTGGCTGAATTGACAGACTTCCAGGGAGTTACAAAGACTTATTTTTTCAGCTTAAGGGCTCACAGTCTCTGATCTCCTCCAAAGTACACCAAAAGAACATTTGTAGATAAACTATTTGAATTGGGCCTAATTCAATTACTTCTGCAATCCTGGATGAAACCCTTTTCCCACCCTCTAATAATCCTTAATAATCCCCCATTATTTGTGGATAATCGTCAAGTTCTTTGTACTGCTCTCCACAAGTATCAGAAAAATCACAGTCTACCTGCGTCTTAGCTTTATGACTAAACTATCTTACAGCACAGATTTAAATCAAAGGAAACTAATATGGACATCCCCAGGAAAAAATAAACAGATAAGAGGAGTTCAGATGTCATCTTAATGACTGTCAAGTGTCACTGTGTAAATACAGGGTAAGGATGGATGAATTCAAGGCTTCCACAGTGAAAAGTAGCAGGATTTAGGATGCCTTTTGGAAGAGGTTCTTTTTTTCCCCACCATTAAATAGGAAGCCTCTAAACTTAATGGGACATTAAACCTAGATATCTAATCTCTCATTGAGGGAGTGATCGATAAAGAAATTCTGGCTCCAGGCACGAGCACGAAGGCGCTACTCAATGGACAACGTTCAACCCGCACAGGATCCGATATGTAGCAAAAGGAAAGGATTAAGTGAGCAGAGGGAAAACTGCTCACTGAACATAAGCAAATTTGCACATTTAAGGAGTCATTAAAAAAGAAAGAAAAGAGAAGAAAAAACAAAGTCAGAGAAGCCACAGTAGGATGACAACCTCCTCCTCTTAGGCAAGTAATGGACAAAAATTAATTGATGGGAAATATGCACCAGAACTCCGGTTACCCCTTAACACTGAATGCTCTCATACTGTCAAGTAAAAGAATATACAATGCCTGAAAAACAGATATAACACTAAGATTTAATCACCAGCCTTTTCAGATCCTTTGGATAATACTTCAAAAGGGTCAGAAAGGGAAATTAAAATGCTATCTGAGGATGCTGTTGTTCAGGAAAGAGTCAAATTCCACAAACACATCAGAAGAAAAACATCCATTACAGGAAACAGAAAAAAAAAAGATTTTGCATAAACTCTATTTCATAGAAACACTCTATTACTGAAAGCAATAGAATTTATAAATATCAAAGGGTTTTTTCTTTTTCTGCCTCTTTAAAAAAAAAAAAAATCATTCCTTCCCTCTTCCTATAGAAGATTATAAAAAGCCACACAGATGTTCAAGTGAAATGCTTTTCAAAGCACAACATAGTTTTTTATTGACTTGTAAAAATGGAAATAGATATACATGTATATCATGTAAGAAGATGTATCTTGACAGGATTACCTTCTTAAACCACTCACAAGTTCTGCAAATGATTTTTCCCAAGCGTACATCTTTATTATCTTCATACCACTTATAACTTCATTCATGGTCCTAATCCTGACATCTGTAAAGGCAGCTGTCTTGCTTCTGTAATTAGCAGAAAAGAAAAATTCTCAGCTTCTCAGAAGAAAGACTATTATCATATAATATACTCATTTTATGGATATATTTACTTCTACTTGAAAAGAAGATTCAGAGAATTTTAATTGCATTGAATGTTTTTCCTAAAACAGTATCTTACACTTGACACACAGCAAAAAGAGTTGATACGCACAATATTGTGAATACAGGCATATTCAGTTAAATCAGTGCACAGATTTATTATTTCAGTACATGCTAGCACATGGTGTTCCTTAAATACACATCCAAATATTAGATTTAGAGCTAAACAAAAATTAGAAAAATATTTTTAAAAATGGGTTTTGAAATGCCAAAATAACCACCTCTCAAAAGGCTATTTTGGTGTTGTCAAAAAACAAACAAACAAAAAAAAAAAGTCTCTGTTTGTGCCCTGATAAGGCTAACTCTGTTTGAGGCAGATTACTCGATGCCAGTGTCTCAGCTACAATTTAAGAATGCAAACCTAGCCACCTTTTTGTTTAAATAAAAATAAAAATTTAAAAAAGAGAAAAAAAAAGACCTTTGTTTTGTGAGAAGTACCAGTCAAAATACGCAGTAAAAGCCGTTAATGATCAAAGTATAAAGTCATCTTTTTTGCCTGATACAAGACTGCATTGATTTTTTTAGGCTTTTAATAGCTAACCAACATTCCTACTTTATCAGAACAGGGATTGTGAGCAAGGTATTTTTCATCACTGAACAGTTTCCACATTAAGATGAGCTGAAATTCAAACCCGTGTGTAAATGCATGTGTGTGATCAGGTGTCTATATACACGTATGCACCCGTTACTCAAAAAGAAAAAAGAAATCACAATATAAATGTGCTCATTATTCTATAAAACATTATGAAAATTTGTAATTAGCAGCAATTTAAAAAAAAATCTATTTTGGTCCTGCATCATATTTATAATCATGAATAAATTGGAAAATAAGTGTGCATATTTGTGTAAAGGCACTGAAAGTTACAAGTCATGTTGCAACTCTGAATTCATTCCTGCATACCAACACACTCGGCATGGAGAGCCGCCTACAGCAGACCTGATTTTGATAAACTGCACCTTTTTCCCTAAATTATGTAATTTTATATATAGCCAATGAAAGTATGTATGGTTTAGAAACCATACAAAAATAATACTTTTTTTTTTTTTTCAAAATGGCTTGTTGTGTCTTGTCAGTTCAACCCATCCCCTAAAATTTCTCAGATGCTCTAGAAGCAACAGCCACATTCAAAGCACTTGCAGAGAAAAAATTTTGGGCAACTGCCTGGCATTTTAAACTGACTCCGCAGTGCCAGCGTTCCAGAAATGTCGGGATGACCAAAGTGATGTATTAAGATATATTTAGGCATGAAAAATGATGGAAGACACACAGGAAAGTGGCCCTAATGTCATCAAGGCTTCTTTGGAAGACTGAGGGTAGCTTAGCCTAAACCAACCTTACTGACGTGGAACAAGATTATCTTTGCCGAGTTGTGTTTTTTTTTTTTTTTTTTTTTTCCCAAAAAGAAACAGTACAAGAAAAAAGAAGAAAGTCCTCAACTAGTCTGAGAGCTCCTCCTTTTTTCCCCCCATATAAATGCACCACCACCGCAAGAGACAACATTTAGAACATGGTGCTTGTGTCTGTGCAGCAAATAATAATTCTCCCCTGTCTCACCTGCAATCTTTTGAAACAATGACCTTTCAGACCTAACTTGCACAGTTGGTCTCCAGATAATAGTAGTTTGAAGGGTAATCAAAAAAAAATTAACGAATGTATACCTCTTTTGTAAATGCCATAGGTGGAAAAAAAGCAACAGTTCTCAAAGAGTAACATTTCACTAGAAAAATTTTAAAATGAGTTTATCAAAGGAAAATTACTATCCTTTAAAAAAAAAAAAAATGTAATTCCTCTATGTTAGAAAATCTTAATTTGTCCATATGTAGCAGAAGGCACTGGACCCCCAGAGAGCTACTGAGCCATTCCAGTGACCAGTGACACTGTGGTGTGAAGCAGGCAGGTTTACCAACTGGCTGTGGTAGAAAAAGTTACCAGTTTAAAAAACTCCATTTCAAAAAGGAGCAGCACGGATCAGGGTAACTGGGATGCACACAGGCACGATGGATGCTCAAGTGCACAATACTGAAGGACCTGAAAGCTTCCCGAAGACTCTTTCAAATGTTCAAGACCACTTCTCTACAACAGTAATTACCATTTACAAGGAAGTGGTCTTGTTGTTGTTGTTTTGTTTGTTTTTTCCCCCATAAGGCATATTCAGTAGGTTCCAAGCATGTTAAGATAAAGCAAGATTGGGCTCCACATACAGCATTTTTTTCTTTTAAAAAGATCTAATTTACAGATTAGGAAGTGCTTTAAATGCTAATATTACAAGTACCTGGCAAAGTACTGAAAGTACGAATACATATAATGTTCTTCAGCTTGACAATCAAACTATTCCTAACCTGTATATTTTGTACAGCTTCTAGTACTTGTGCAGGTAAAAGCAACAGTCTGTAATAGGGTGTATACTATTCCATGTAACCCTGAGACCATTTCTGCAAGCTCCTACCTCTCTGAAGCTACTGGAAGTGTCTGCACCGTAAGCTTCTGTGCACATCTGTGCTTGCAACGCTGGGCAACAAGGATAATGCCGAATAATAGCACAAATTAGCAGCCACACGGAGTGTGCTTGGATTCTAGCAAAAGCTTTAATCCTTAAATTACTTCTTCACAGGCCCATTTCCTTAAAGCCACACAGATTCCCAGCAACTGCCACGTGAACACAAACATCATGACAGGGCTGGGATTTATTTTGATGCTTCCATTAACTCTCTCCATTCACTGGGCTACAAAGATTTGTGCACACATGGGCAAGCAAAGGTTTCTTTCTGGTTAAGATTTTTTCTGGTTAAAATCTTTCCTTTGCACTGCAGCCAAACTAGTGGTTGCTAATAGCTGGGGGGAGGGGAGGGAAAGAATATTGTAGGAATCCTGACAAACTTTTTAAATACATAATTTGCAGGATATTTTTCTCACTCTGGTCTGACATAAGTCCCTTATGTCTTTGTAGCTCAAGTTTCCTATCTGTAAAATGGGGATGATAAGGCTGAGCATTTTGGACAGCCATTTTGAACACCAAGGATAAAGCACGATTTAAGTGCTAGGTATTTTAACTGTTACTATTAAACCCCCAACTAAACAACAGTGATACAACTTATTACATACGCATACATTTTGCATAGGCAATAGCAATGTGCATGTAAGGAAAGAATGAAGGGTTCTAGAAACACGTTTTATCATATAAAGCTAGGAACTTGGCAGAGGACACTGACTATTTAAGAAACACTGCGAGCCTAACAGCTGAGGACTATCACAGTGGCTACAAACAGGGCAGGAAGCCCGAGAACTCTGACTTCGTGATTCTCAGATCTCTTCTTGTACCTAACAAGGCAACAGCGATGCCAGCCTGAGTACCACCAGAAAACCTTGAGCTACAGCTTGAAAGAAAAAGTGAGTTACTCACTAAAAAGGTTTTTTGCTATCTTCAACTATCTTTTTTCTATCTTTTTTCAACTAGGAGGAGGCATTCTGTTCACCCTGAAGAGAAAAATGCAACAAAGATAAATAACATTACTAAGCATACAAGTATGTAGAAAATGTCAATTAATAATGGAAATAACCAAACTCTTCATGGTACAGGACTGGCAACAGGCATTAGGGATTTTCAGCCTCTCTTGAAGACAGGCCACTGATTCAAGTCCCTAAGCAGGAATTCAAAAATAAGACACTAGTGGCTAAAAAAAAATTGCCAAAACCCAAAGATAAAGCAAAAAGCCTCACCACACAGAGGTCCATCTCAGAGCAGTACCTTGAGTCAATGGAGGGCTCAGACAATCCAGGACACCCCATTTTCAAACCCTAGAGAGAAGGGCTACAGCCCAGCACACACGACCTTACCTTAGAGAAGAAAAGAGTCTCCCAATACAGGTCTGTACAGGAAGGAGGATAATGAGGACTGCCATTCCTGCAAGGCACGAGGGGCCTATTTCCATCCAGAGAAGCACTGTTGCTGCTATAGCTTGAATTGGTCCAGCCCACAAGAAGTGCAGGAAAATCGTTACCTACGCAAGTAATTAAGAAACAAAAATTAAGCTGTCGGCCTTTGTGAAAAATAAAGCCCGAAAAATGCCAAGTTGAAAATGCAGCTCTGCCTGCGGGAAGCACCGAGACCCTCGGGCAGAGGCTTTGGGAATAACCCTCGTGGAGTCAGAGACTCCAGCGCGGGCGCTACATGGAAGCGCCGGTGCTCCAGAAAGCAAACCACCTTGCCTGTGGCTCTCAACATGCACTGACCTATCTCTGAGACACTGAAAACAGCAGGAAAATATCTAAGGGGAGAAAAAAGTATGTTTTCCCCCATATTTTGAGACAGTAGTTCCTTTTCCATGATGTTTGAGAAACAACTAGGAAAAATATTCGTATTTTTATTACCAGTTGTAAATAAAATATTCAGACTTCGTAACTTTTTTCACCTTCAGCCCCTTTCAGTGAGATCTGACTTCTTACCTGATCAAATTTGTTCACATCATTTGAAAGAAGATTTACTATATGACCAGTGGTAGTTTTTGCCATGGCTGTATTACTGAGACGAAGTGCCTAAAAGAGGGAAAACATTCCAGAATTATCAAAGTTTCTACAGCACATTACACTTGTGCTTCAAAGACTGAACACACAAACCCTTTATTGGAATGAAAGCTGAAAGCCCTTTATAGCTTTTGCCTGAGAATCTTTCAGCTATGATTCAAGAACACTAGCTAATGCACTGGTTGGGTTAATATTCTGAAGAAAAGCCTGAAGATGAACGTACAAAAAAAGTCTAGG
>VZSV01000013.1:4744919-4816464 GCA_013398735.1 Nothocercus julius
CCCGGCCCGGCGCGAGCGGAGCCGCCCCGAGGCGCCCGCGCGGCCCTTGCGAGGGCCCTCAGGGCTCCGCACGCAGACAGTGGATAATGACATTAACGATAATAAAGAGGCAGCGGTTTAATGCCGAGGGAAGGAGGTTCGGCGGCAGTCTGGAGCAGGCGGGCTGTCTGCGCGAGAGGCCGCGCGCCTCTCCGTGTGCCTGCAAGGAGCAGAGGCAATCGAAACTGGGATTTGGGACACGTGTCTGTAAGTAACCCCAAAGTTACTCAGCTCCGTGAAAAAAACCAACAAGCAAACAAACAGACAGAGTAGGCGTCTGCTGCGCCCTCGTTTCTCCTTCGCCTTCCCCTCCATCTGCAAGGCAATTTCCCTCTTTATTCATCTTCTGCCCTTCAAGAAACCTAAAATGGTTTATGAATTAGCGAAATAGCCCCAGCATCTGATTGTCACCATAGGCACCTGGAGCTGCCACAGGATGGAGATGGAAGAGGGCAGTAAGGTCCGGACCGCGCTGTGTCATTGAATAAACAGCATCAGTTTGCACTTGGAGAGATGTCGTCGTAACTGTAGCACAAATAAACCAACCTTGAGCTCCTTATCAGTAAAAGCCACGGCTGTAGGTGTCTGCTGGCAGCAAAAGGTGCTGCCTGCCTGTCACCACCACGTGCCTCGGGATTTTGCAGGCAGCAAGTAGTGTGCTTCCCAAGGACGGCCGGTAGATCCGCCCGGCGCATAACAAAGAAATACACACAGGGAAACGGTGCACTGGTTTGAAAGGATGGGCTTTAACGAACATGCACACTCACACACACAAGTGCTTTATGTACTCCAGAACCTGAAGAATTAAAATCTAAGTCACTTCCCAAAACATATGGAGACAAGCAAAGTCTGGCCATGCAGATTTAGATTTCTGAGAAGCAAATTTGTCTGAAGAGATATTAATAAGAGGATAAAAGGTTGGGCAGTCCAAAGCAAGTCCCAAAACTTCCATAAAGTTCAGCTCAGGTAGCAGGGGAAAGGAAGATGTAAATCTTTAAACTGACAGCTATTCATGAAGCTTTATTATTCTGAAAAAAAAAAAAAAAAATCAAGCCAGATTCTTGCAGTGAAAGATTATCAAAATACTGCTTTGTTTGGACAAGAAAATATAATACTAGTTAAGTGCAGGAAATATTTTTTAAGAACACAGGATCAGAAAGTAACTTTGTCCAAGATTATTGTAATGGTAGAACAAAGAACAGGCCTCAAGAAATAAATTTATTCTTTCCCAGCATTATCAGTGACAGTTATTGACAATGCATAATTTTATAATAAGTTTTGCTGCTGAATTTCATGTCTGAAACAAAACAGTCTAGGAATGTTTGGAGAAAGAAAAAACAAAGATTTAGCAAGCTTAAAGAATTATAACAAACTGCAATAGAAAAAAAAAAACTGAAAGCCAAATTAATCAGTAATTGTCAAGTGTACAAGTAACCATGAGAAAGTGATGCTGCAGACAGAGTTGTTAACCAAGCAAACGCAGTAACAGATGCTCTGGAAAGCAGGAGACTGCACATGCAGAAGAGAGAGGAGGGAACATAGCACAGAGTAAGGATATTAATAATCTTTATTTTAGGGGAAACGAAAAGCAACTGCTGATTTTTTTAGATATTCATTGAATATTTTGCTGTGGTTATATCTGTTCACAACATGAAAAACCAAATATGCAAGTGACCTCATCAAAACTTAATATTACACAAATCCGCAATAAAGATACCACCCTAGCAAAGCCAAGCGCTGAGATTGTCAATGGCCAGACTGAGCCTGTGGCATTTGAGTTAAGCCATTTATACATATACATTATGCTATGGTAATTAGACGATCACAGGGGATTCCGCAAACATACAAAACCTCAAGTTTCTCTATCTATGCGGTACACAAAAGGCAATATCCATTAAACAAGCATCTGTACAATGCATGGCTTTAAGCCTCATTGCTCTGCCCTCTCATTCTGAATCACCAACTTCTTCATGTGCATTTTCTGTGGCACTTATCAGTAAAAGGAGGAGGAAGAGTTCACACACATGTGCTTTTCACAAAGCCCTTAAGAGATAATTGGGCAGCTTATCTAATTTCCCGGTGGTGAAGAGAAGCGTGTGGATCTTAAAGCAAAATACAGCCACTGATTCTGAATGTGCGGTCAAAACCTGAGATTTAACATACCCAAGTACATGGCACTGTAACCTGTCACAGTCAGACAAGCACCCCCTGACTGCAGCTCCAGCTGGACAGTTTCTGCAAGTGGCTCCCCGGCATCTCACGTCAGGTAACTGGAAAAGAAGGACATGTGCCTGAATGAGTCTTAAAATAAGTCTGGATAAAAGATTTACTGAGCACTATATAGTATCTCCAAGGCAGTAGCGAGGGCAGATTCATTCAAAGCTGTTTGAAAGACTTTGGGGAGGAGTGACTTTATAAAGCTGCGCTATCATAACTGACCGTGAAGGCTTTACCACCGTGCGTTGTTAACGTGTTTGATGGAAGCCAGGCAGAAAGGCAGCCCATGTGCTGCCCAACAGTTCAGCCAGACAGCCCTGTTTCCTGCTGTGCCACGGGCAAGAAAGCTGGCTGTCCCCTGGCTGGCTGCCCCACTTGTCACCACCCAGTTCATGGCCTGACTCATCGTCCCACTACGTCACTTCTCATCCTCCTGCAATACCGACAGATCGGCCTGTTCTTGTGCAGCTGCAGAACAGAAATGTCAACGTAACTGTAAGTAATTTTGCTCTTTCCAACAACCACTAGTATATAATAGCAGAATTTTTTGTCAGATGCTTTTTCTTCCTGTTGCTCTGCTTGCTAGCCATCTCTCTTCTCCCTGTAGCTACCTGTATCAATTTTCTGCATGCCATATTTTCTAATTTCTGCTAATTGGCTTATTCATTCCCTTCAAATTACGACGGAATTAGTTGCCTAAATGTAGGTGCCTGCTGTTGATGTCATAGGATATTCTGATTGCCTTCCAGCTACCCCTTTAGCAAGTTTCAGGTCTTCCACATCTTTTCTTGTATCTTGACCAGTTCTTCGCCACTGTCTCCAGTGCCCTTTAAATGGCAGTAGGCACCTGTGTGGGGCTACTGTACCCCATCCCTACCATCTTCATTCCCGAATCAATGTGGGTTTTAGGCCAAAGTCCTCTCTGTCTTTCAGCTTACATGTCACACACACACACACTGACACCCAATATTTGTTAGCTTGCATAGTTTAGTTCCTATGAATCACGAGTTCCATTGTTGATTTTGGATGTCCAATAATTATCTTCGTTAAAAAAAAAAGTTACACTCACTTATGCATAGCAAGCAGTGGGTTCTAGTGATTATCTGCTAAGATGGGATTCAGAATAGTTACATTCTATTAATTTCAGTATTTATTGCAATAGAAAAGTATCAGTAGAAGTTATACTAAGAGCTTTAATTGGCACAGCTATCAAATGCTGAGTTCCCTGTACAAATGCCATCTCTGTACTTCGTGCCTATACATTTAAAGACTAGCACTTCTGCAGACTGACTTGGATGAGCTACAGCAGGTCTAGCAACTCCTTATGCTAATAGTTAATACATTGACTCGTGTGTATTTGTGATAATGCTAGCCTGAGCTACATACCCCTATTTTATCCATCCCTAAGCAGCTGGGAGCTTATTTTAATGTCCTGGTCTCACCAGGTAATAGGCATTAAACTTTCCCCTTCAATTCATTACAGTTTCTTTTCTTCCATTTTGTTAACCCACATTCCTAATATTGGAAGGAATAAGACTCTGAATAGCAAAGTCATTTCTCAACCAACTGATATGAGATGGAAGAATTTTAAACTTCCTTTGCTTTCTTCATCCCCTCACCTCTTGCCACTCTAGCTTAATGCTAGCCAGCACAGCCCAGGATAATCCCCATGCAACAGTGAATTACAGTAACAGAAGAATTAAACTGAGCCAGCTTCAGGGCAGGGGTGAGTCAGCAAAAAGAAAACAAACGACTCGGAGTATTGTGCAAACTGTGGCTGATAGCCTAGGGAAAGTAAAGACTTCCCAGATCTGGGATCTTAAGAACAGATTAGATAAGTCTCTGTCATGATGCTTGATCAACACAGGTAATCTCTTCCAGCGGGGGGAGGAAGTTGATTAGCTGACCTTCCGAGGTCCCCGTTCTCTGGGAATGCCAATGTCCTTTAACCAGGCAAGATTCCCAGGGTGTTGCCATGACTTCTGCACAACAGAAATATATATATATTTTTTTTTTTCAAAAAAAGCTTTACTCAGATCCAGGATATGAATGGTAGAGCTCCACTTCAGCTCATGTAAGTCATGTAAGTGATACCCTGCTCTTGCTGCACAGCTGAGGATCTCGGATATGAGGGGTTTGTCTTTTTTTTTTTTTTTTTTTTTTTTCTTAAAGCAGTGTTTATTTAGGACATACAACACTGAGAAAAAGAGTTCGGGTGACTTCAGTAGGAAACCTTTGGTTTCAAAGCTGATTCAGAAGTGGCTTGTAATAAGCTATTGGCAGACCCCATTCTCCCACTGGCGACAGTAAAAGCTGTGCTTCGTTCAGTGCTTTTCTTCATTACCATGGTCCCTTGCATGTTCCACATTTATTTACATGAACGTGGTTTACAAAGCGTGATCTCTTTCATTCAGTGTCAACCCAAAGCATGTCAGCAAAGATGCAAGCACTGCCCTGAAATTCTCCTGTGCCTAAGGAGTGGAGGAGGAAAAAGTAGGTGGCAAGCACGCAAGTTCTTTAACGGTACAACAAATCACTCATCAGGTTCACCTTATAGCTCAGCTTTTCCTGGTTGTTCTTGAAGTCAGTGTATACACCGTTAGCTTTAAACCCAGGCACAGAAAATGACCACCCCCTCTAGCAAGACAATAAGGGCAGAAAAAAAAAAAACCTCAGTATTTCATATTTATTATTCCTTTATCTTTTGAGACCAAAAAAACCAAGAGCGTTTGACTCCCTTCTCAGTACTTCAGTGAAGATTTAGTGACAGATAGGAAGGGGAAGAGGTAATTCTGTCCTAACAGAAGCAAGCCAAGGCCAGCCCTGTGTAGATATGACAGGGAGAGAGAAGGGAGCCAATTATATTTATGTAAAAACATAAGCCGTTTGCAAAGCATTTCCTATCCAGCCAGGATATGAGGCATTTAACACCAAGTATAGACTGTTAAATCAGAATGCAAACAAAATTAAAAAAGTGTAAACATATCTCTCCTCAGCCTTGGCCAATATAGTCTGTCAACACCATTATCACTTCACCCTTCTTAGCTCTTGCTTAACAGAGTCTACCATGTCTAAGTCAGTGGCTGGGTCAGACAGAATTTCCACCTTTTCCGGGCAACCGCAGTTTAGGAAGAAACAGGATTTTCTCCGACTCTTCTGGGCACAGTTCTCAGCAGACCACCAAAGTTACCTGTCCACACAGAGCACCCGAGAAGCAATTTTTCTTGTTTGCTCACTCTGCCACAATTCACCCCAGCAGCCCACCTTTCCTCCTCCCCAAATCACGCACCCCTGGGCAAGGATCTTCTTCCTTGTGTTTTTTTGACAGCCTCACACCTGTCCTGGCTGTGATAAACAAAGATTGACTGGATAGCAAGAATACATGATCTTTTTTTCTAAATAGCATGCATTTTGTGCATCAGACTTTTACATTTTAAGATATATAATTATATCAGTATATTTGTGCTAAATTCTTTATATTTTATTACTTGCATTAATTTTTTTTTTTATTTAAACCCCATTACTACAAATATCTGTATGTCCTGGATCATGGGCAGCAAGGATATTTAGATGCACAAAGTTCTTCTGTGATTAGATTCTTTCAACATCTTAATCACTCTTGTAACTGAGTATCTTGTAGCTGCACATTAAGTACCATGACTAACGCATGTCAAGTGTTGTTTATTCTTGCTCTCTTCTTCTCTTTCATCGCTGTGGCAAAGCTGAAGAACTGTGTGCATGCAATACTCTACTCTGATTTAGTGCAGTTTCAGTTACATATACAAATAGAAGAGCAGGCTGAAGTAATATATACTCTAGTTAGAGCAGAAGATAGTGAGCTTTTGCTTAGTCTTCCCACCCCCGGGGTACTTTTTCATAGCCTTAGACAAACCACGTCAGAGAACTGTATCTCGTGCACCCCAAGGCTTACCTGTACAGAGGGATGTTCTTCTCCCCTTGTGGTAGATAGATGTTTACCTTGGTCTTTATCTCAGAGCCTTAGGCATTCATTTGGATGTCTGAAAAGATACAGAGCAGTCAGAGGGCAAAAACTGAGATCTTGCATGTTGGTTAACAGTTTCTAGAAGGCCAAGCGGAGAGCAGACCACAGAGATGTGTTTCTGGCAGTCTGTGGTGTCACCTCAGGGATGTGCACCTTGTATTCTGCACTTCATCATAGCTCCTGTGGGCTGAGGGCTTCGTGTGCACAGAGACTAGGCCAGAGAGTACAGGTAGGAGGTGACTGTGAAAGGGAGGGAAGAAGGCCATGGCCTTGGACAAGTAACAGTCTCCCGCTCTGCTGGAGGTTGCAAGAGAAAGTCCTCATGTTTGCTCAAATGCAAATGCTGAGGTTGGTGATAAGTGAAGGAGCACTCACATGCCATGCCTCAAGCTGGTCTGATATAAATCTATACATACAAACCTTCAGTTCTTGCTCTTTACTGTGGCCATGTTTGCATTCGTTTTATTTTATTGTTTCTTCTTCAGTGTACCCTTCCTACTCTTTCTAGCACACTCACTTTGATGGCCTTTTTAAACCTTAATACCCTGGGCCATAAAGGACACAATATAAAGACACGATGGATTCTTTTTTTTCAGAAGATGAATGGCTGTTTCAGACACAGCACAAGGAGTGAGGAAGGATAAGTAAGCATGAAGAAAAGCATAACCATGAGAAACCTCAATGTAAGAACAACCAGAGAGGTGAAGCAGAGAGAACAGGAAAGGAAGGGCCACGGGCAGATATTACCTAGTGCATAGATGAAGAAGTAGATCTGAGCTGATAGTGGAGGGAGAAGATAATGAGGCAGAAGGGAAGAAGACTGAGCATGATAAAAGTAAGAGAGAGGTGTGATTAATCACAAGAAGGGACTGGAAAGGAAATGGTTGTGGCAAAAGCTAAGAGTGGCCAGTGCATGGCCAAGTGTGCAATAACATCTGTAACCAACAAGCAAGGGGTACATATCAGGTCCTAATACCAACTGAAATTCAAGACCAGATTCGCTGAGAGGAAACTCTTTTACAAATCCCTTCAATTATGACCACTGTCAGGCAGCAGGAATAGGTAGGATCGATACGTGTGTATATTTATAGTCTTACATTGCTATTAATGGGATATCTTTAAGCTGTGTCAGCATTCATAGCTGTAGTTCTGTTTTTGTCGCTCAGTGCATTTCATACTGAGCAAAACACTGCGCAGCAACAATCTATTAATCCATCTTCTCTCCTGACAGAGAAAGTCAGTGCCACCATGTATGAGCCTCCCTTCTGCAGCTGATCTTCAAAGGAGATGACCAGTCTTCAAGGGTTTGCATAAAAATACCACACCTCTCTCTTGCAGCAAATGAAACAAAACACCAAGGCTTCCCACCTCCTAAATGCAGGCAGACAGCACCAGGACTTTTCTTTCCAAAGGGAAGCTCCAACATAATTAATCTTCCTGAGCCTATATGGCTGCTAACAATGTTGATGGGATCTTTTTGAACCCTCTCCTCCAACTTGGCACCTGTGCTGATGGCACTTCCTGTCTTCCCAGTCTTCTTGCAAACACAGGAAAGCTGAGGGTATAAGAACCTTAGTCAGCCCAAACAGTTATTTTTGCTGCCAGGCAACTATTTTAACATATAGTTTTCAAGAGGCTTAGACAAATAAATGTGATAAATCACTGCCTTCTTACGTTGATGCTGAGCTTCTTTGGAGCTTGACTGTTTTTTTCATTCTTTAATTTTTCAGTACCTGCATAGTGTGTTGTGCTTCAGGAGCAGGATTCCCAGGAGCTACATTATCACAAATAACGAGTAATAATAAACTTGACAGATTTTGTTCTGACCCTGTGAATGAGTCATTTGACCTGCTAAATTTCTAAGAGGTTTTCCTTTAGTCTTCTGTAAGCATAATATTTCCTTATAGGAAGGTCATTCTTTGAAGGAAGAAGGCCCACCCAGCATAAGGCAACTGTGGCATGAATACATGGGAAGTTCTGTGAGTGGGTGAACTGGGTAAGTGCTGTCAACTCCCTCCATCCCGGTCTCTGCTCAGCAGGAGTGACCTGGTACACCGGCTTGTTTTGTTGGCCTTGCCTGCACATCCTCAGGTGGAGAGTGCCAGACATGAAAGTGGGGGAAAACAGGAGAAAGTGGGGCTTTTGAAAATAAAAATAAAAAATAGCAACCTACCAGGCTCTAAAACCTGTTCCCATTTGCTCTACCCTCAGCTCAGTCCAAAGGTGAAATAGATCATTAAGCACCCCTGCAGCTATTACTTATTATTTACTTCTCGCTGAAGTATAATAATAGGCCATATAGCAAAATGTTCTGGCTAGGCAAGTCCTTATCTTCCTAATGAGACATGATGCTAAAAGCATCATTTACAGAGCACGTTTTGGGTGGACACAATCTGTACAAATGGCAACAAGGGGCCAATGCAGACAGCAGGAAAATTCATATTCTTTAGAAGATTGCAACTTTAAAAAAAAAAAAAAAAAAGAGAGAGAGATAGAGAGATTTTGGTGGCAGCTAAACAAGTGCATAAGAAAGCAGAGAGGGACCCATACAACATGCCTAAGGCCAGCAAGGAAAGTGGCAGCAGAGCCACTTCAGGGGCTCCCAAGCTTGTGCCTTAACCACTGGACAGTCAGAGCTCCCAACACTTGTGCAGGGAACTTTCCAGCTGCCTTGACAAGCAATTTTGCTGGTTGATTACACTGTGATAAATATTTGATTAAACCCTTTTAATTTATGTATCTAATTTAAAAGGTTTCTTTATTAAAACAGTACATTTAAAGATTTTGCTGCCTAATCAGGCACAACTAGTACAGTACAGCCCTGGCATGGATGAATGGCAGCCCAATTAAGTAATAATAAATGAATCTGCAGAAAGAGAGTCAAAGCAGTGAGAAAAGTGGAAAAGGGATGCTGTTTTGGTGGTAAGATGGATGAATGAACCTACAATGAATGATGCTTTTATTTTTTTGATTTACTGATAATTTGGCAGAAAAAAAAAGATGATTAATTTCAGGCTGAAGAACACTTTTTTTGTTCAGCCTCCAAAACTGAGCTCTTCACATTTTTAATCTTAAAAGAAATTCCAGAGTAGAAAAATAGTCTGAAATGGAAAAATACAAATACTTTGTTTAACATATTTGACACAACTCAATGAAACCAGAACTGTGTTGCCTAAATTACCTTTTTTTTTTTTTTCTCTTCCATAAAAGACTCTGGGCAGAACTTTTAGCATTTTCTTCTTTTTCTGTTATCTGACAAACTACAGTCTGAGACACCTGCTGATTTCTTTTTCCATGTGGCATATTTTATCGTTTTGTAGTCCCTCCCGTGTCTCCCTTTTCATACTGACTCAGCAGTAGTGGTACTCCTCACCTATTCCTGCCAGAAATTTAAGGTTAGATTTTATTAGGCTGAAACTCTTGACTCAGATTTTATGAGGCCCGGAGCAATTTCTTACTACAGTTGTTTCTCTGGGCCCACATTTAAATTTATTGCTGGTTGGCTTTTGATCAACATCCCCTTTCCGTGACTAGCAGGCATTATTTCTCAGCTTCTCTAGCTCTGTTGCTTCACGTGTTTTTTTAAAATTGTGTTTAATTTAAAATCCAAAACAGTGTTTCTGAAATTTGTGGTACATGAGGCATACATTTTTCTTTTTTTTTTTTTTTTTTTTTTGCATTAGAACTGGATAGCACATGACAGGTTCTCCAGATTTATCCTGCTAGGACTCCATCTGAGCAATCCTGCCCCTCAGTGCTGGGGGCCATTAATTCCTGCTAGGCTCACACGTCTTCTTGATGTGAGTCACTGGATGGTGGCTTTTTAAATCAAGAATATTATGTTTCTCACAGGTTTTAGGCACCGTATGATTTCAGGGTTTTTCTTCTTCCAATTCTATAAAACAGCATTTTTATCTTCCAGGATCACTGCATTTTATAAAATTAGGACATGGTTAGCTATAGACTTAATTGAAGCAATATAAAATGCACTTCCACACTCACAATTTCATTTATGTTTCTTATTTGTTGCTAGGATATAAAGCTTTGATATTTTATTAAGGCTACTTAGAATACTTTTTTTTTTTCTCTAATGAATGTGGTAGTGAGAAGATGTTTTCCACAGTTTTTAATAATTACGTTTTTTACTCCTCAATCTCTTTTCCCTTAAGGGTTTCTCATTTTAAAACTTGGCACAGTACTGGGGTTTTTCCTTTCTTTTGTTCTTTGAAAGTCAGAACTTGCTTTGTTCATGTTTGCCTTTCACATAAAAGGCATTATCAGTAACATCTGCACAGGCACTGACATAATTAACCTTTTCCTTTTTTATTACAAGTAGATTTTTACGATTACATACCTGCATACCTGCATTGCTGTATTACTGTATTACTCAGAGGATGCAGTCAAGATTGCAAGCACAGAGTGCACAAATTCATATTCAGACATAGACACAGCCATTGCCCTAAATGACCTACACACAGTCGCCTACGTACAGTTCGTCTTCTCTCTTGCCCAGAAACAGATCTGACATATGAAAGGTAGCAGCAGATAAAACAGTTCTTAAATATTTGAATGTGAAGGCATTTTTTAATTGCCAAGAAGTAAGATGCCACTTCTCCCTGCTGTTTGCTCATGCAGAACTTTTATTACCAGCTGCCTGACTTAAATAGGTGTCACAATATCTGTGGGGACTTGCTTAAAAAAAAGAGAGAGGGGAAAAAAAAAAAAGTGACCCTCTAGCAGTGCCATCTTGAACATTAAATACTTCACAGGTAAATGCGGTACCAGCAACAGCTCCTGCAGCCCCAGAGAAGCTCACCCCGAAGGAGAGCAGGGGGCCTCCTGTCTGGGGACGGAGGTGAAGCCAGGAGGAGGGAGGACATTGGGAAATATGGCCTATTGGCAACACATGATATATTTACAACCCCTCCAAAAAAGAATGATATCCGTAATGGATCATTTTCAATCTGTTCAGAAGGACCGTGGGGAAATATCAGGCCCTTAGCACCAGCACCACAAAAGGGCAATCCCATGTTTCCTGTGAGCCTCCTAAAGCAGTAGGACATGGGACCTGCGGTTCTCAGGCAGCCCTAGAAAACCCTGGAACTTGGCATGTGAAAACATAGGCCGTGAGCACCAGGAATCTGAAAGGAAACTCTGATAGACCGGGCAATGTGGAAAGAAACCTTCAGAGTGTACCTCCCGCAAAAGAGCTTCTGAGTTAAATGTGCTCCAGCTGGCTCAGTCAGGGCAGCCCAGCCAACTAATGTGGCTGGAACACACAACTGTCTGATGAGAAAGCCACAAGGGTTAAAAAAAGGTCTACCTGAGCTCTCTGCAGCACCTCCAGCTCTGTTGCCGTTTTTCACCCTTGCTGCAAAAGGAGTTCACGACCTGTTTTAGGCACAGCCCCCTGCCAGAACCCGGCATTCATATTCTTCCTGGGCAAATCCACCGAAATCTTTCCTCAGACATGGGAAAGCAAGATTCCTTTTCTGTCGGAGTTGGTGCTGTTCACCTCTCCAGCTCTGGCAGGCTGCACGCATTTCTAAGAGTACTCGGGGCGCTTCCCTGCCCTCGGAGCAGCTGGGCTACCCTGCGGAGGCGAGCGCAGCTCTGGGGAGGAGCAGCAGGACGTCCCGCCAACACCAAGAGCCTTCCCTACTAATGCTGTTCTGCAGAGGGATATCTGTGCCCAAGCAACAGCGCTATTTGTGCACCAGTAAACTATTAGGAGAGTCCCAGTTTTGGCCTGTGCCAAATTCCAGCACTTGCAGGCGCCGTAGGACCCGTTCCCCCCGGCAGTCTGCGCACAGCCGCCTGCTTGGAGGGCGAGAGGTTTCCACCGTACGGGTCCATGTTGCCTGGGGCCAGCTGTCTTCCCTGCTAGAGGGTATCTTGGCACGTAGTTTGCCAGGATAAATGTAGCCAGAAAGGCCTCAGGTTGTGTGGCCTCTGGCATGATGCCGCGGTGTGCAGGTGACAGACTTTCAGCATGTGGCCAGCGTAAGATCTGCCTCTCTCTGACTTATTTTCATTCTCCCTAGGTCAATACAGCTTACCCACAACAAGAGCATCTTTCCTGCCTCCTTCCTTCCCCAACCTACCCACCGGGATGTAGACACAAGCATCAGGCAGGAAGAAACAGAGGCAAGGAGACCCGTGAGATCACAGACATCAGGGCGAGTAAATAGGAGGAAAGAGATTTCCAAGAGCTACCTGTGCCGTATTAAAGACACAGTCTACTCTTTCTGGTGCCTGTAGTCTAGTCAGAAAGGAGCTATGAGCAAGACAGCTCTGTGTGGGTCATCCTGGGACGTCTTGCATCTCTGAAGCATGTGTGTACAGCTGAGGCCAGAGGACATGAGGACAGAGTCAGGCCCTGAGACCTATGAGATGCAGGCCAAGGAGGGGACAGCAAAGCCATGAAATGTATTTTTCTCTCTGCGGTGTGTTCCTGTGCACCAGCTTTGGACAGTGCTGATGCCTGAGCTGGTGCCTATTCTGAGCAGCTTGTTTCTGCTTGAAGAAATAAAGGAAGAAACCATGCCCAGGCAAGCATGAAACCAAATTATGTATTATAGCTATTGCATTAAAAATGACATCGGTCTAATTGCAGTGGCTACCACACAACAACTGAGTAGCGTGAGATTTTCACTCATCTCTGCTTCACTGAACTGTGTTTGCATCCGAGCTGGATATTTTTGCTTTCTGGTCTATTTGCTCTTGCTCGTGACATTAATATGTTCATCATAAACTTGCCTCTTGCTTTTCCATTTGTTTGTAGTGGGCCTTGACAGCATTCCCAGGAGCACTGTAATGGGGCAGCCCCAGGCGCCAGTTGGCAAAGGTGTGTAGGTGCCTAGGCCCTATGCTGATGTACACGATATTATTCATCTACCTGATTACTTTTGTGGGCTAGCACACAAAACATGGTGAAGATCAGTGATACTTGTTGATCAAGGTAATCCACTTTTTCATGGCAAAGCATCTGCGAAATAATCTACTTGTTCCTGCAGGATCTTGCAGGATATTAGTGCAAATCCTGAGTGACTACAAGACACTTTGTGATATGCAATAAACTTCCGAAGCACTATTAAGTTATTCTCTGTAGACCCAATCTGTGGCACATCTCTTAACACTAAATTTGTTCCATTAGAGATTTTTCAACAAATCACCATCTGAGAACTTAAAGGAGAAGCTTTTTTTTAGGGTATTGGTATTTTTGTGTTTTTATTAGAGAGCATACTGCTACTCATCAATCTAAAACACTGCATCTACAAGCAGACTATGAGATAGATATTTTAAAGCAGATACCCTCTGCTTGAACCCCAAACGTGAGTTCCCAAATGAACTCATTTAAGGCCAAACATCTAAGTAAATCTGATATTTTTACTCCATCTCCATTTAAGCTTATCTCCAGAGGAAGGTAGAAGCTCTCTTCCTATTCAAACTTTTCAAAAAAACTGGAGAACTGGTAGTCATGCTGTTCCTTTTTGCAGCAAAGAATGGGACTTCTGTTACTTTGAAACATTTGAAAATTAGATTAATTTTTTTTTGCAGATGATGCAGTCATTAGAGATGCAGGAATTTTTAATTTGTAAAACTGGCCTAGTGACAATGACTCCCTTAAGACCCTGGGAGGAAAAAGTGGTTCCAGTAAGGTAGTCATGCTGCAGGCACCTTTTGGAACCTAACGGATATGGACGCACTGAAGCGTTGCCGCAGGAGAAAGAGTCCAAATCTGCATCCAGGCAATGTACCCTGCACAGCTTGCTTCTGCACTTTGTGATATTGATTTCCTCACTCATGTGGAAATTATAAAGATGTTGTATCATTCTTGCCTTAATACCCCCTGTTTTGCACACTGCAAAAGGAGTTTGTGTTGCACTAAGTGCTGATATCAATTAGCAGTGGAGAGCAAACCAGATGGAAGCTTTTCTGCTTTAATGATTTTGAGGACTGAAGATAACCTAAGCATAAACTCTCTACATCAGCCTTTATTTAGACGGCCCCTAGCATCGAAATTATTTCAGCTTTTTATTCTGTTACACTGGATAGCATGAAATATGTAAGAATGAAAGCAAGATTAGACTTTGTATCTTCCTATCCAGCTCAGTTCCTTACTTGCTAGGCCCAGGGTCAGGCCTGATATCTTTTCTTCACTTGCAAATATTGCACTGGCAGCTGCGTCACTGCCCAGAGCAGGGGCTGAAGTGGGGGGCTCCGTGCTGTCAATCCACAACCCACTGTTCACAGAATCTCACAGATTTACCTAGGAGCTGTGGGTCTGGATTTATACAAGCTTCGTCTTTTTGCTGAATATTTTAGTTAATATATTGTTATACAGAAGTGGTTACTACCGTTTTCCATTTATTCCTTTTCACCATTTTTCCTAAGGGAAAAAAAAAAAAAAAAGAGTCAGTCATCCAGTCATCTGCAACTTAGTGTAGTTCACATGTTAAGGACAGAACTAATCTGGGCTTCACTGGGGCATTTACTTCAGCCTTTATTTGGATGCTTAAATGCAGGCAACAGTCAGCATTTTAGATCACCCTTTGATATTCCCAGTTGGCTGTCTCAGATATGCCTTCCTCCTCCAGCCTTACCTCTCCCTAGTCAGTCTAAAGCAAACTCAGGCACCTTCACTGACCCTCCTGACTGGGTGCTCACTGTCCCTTTTTGGATTCAACCCTTCATTTTGTGCTGATAAGTCAGTATCATTCATCTCTACCTCCTGCTTTCCATAAAGCTAATCCACATTTGCTTTCTTGTTCTCGCTTCATATTTACATCTCGGGACTTGTCATTTATCTTGAAGTTCTCTGTGAGCTCTGACTCAGCTTGATTTTTGCCATTTCTCTGCTTTTAGAACTGCAGTTAAGTAGCTTAACAGGCTAGAATGATCTTTCCTGTACAGCCAGTAGGTTTAAAGCTGTTTTTTCCTCTCCTGTATAACATGCAGGTTCCAGACTTCCTCTACATTCGAGTCCTTAAACCTCTTAGGATGCAGGTTCTAGACTTCCTTCACATTCAAGTCCTTAAACTTCTTAGGGCAGCTGATTTTGCTGATTAACCCCATGAATTCACCAGCACTTCCTGTTTCAAAGCCAGGGAGCTCAGTTGTAGAACTGTCTTAATTACTGGTTTTATTTGGAACTGAATCATCTTGTGACCACTTAATTTAAAGTTATTTGCCAGAACCAGATCTTCTATATAGTACAATTTTCTAAACCAAGTTTCGGATTATTAGGATAAATTCCAGATGATTAAATTGCTATTTGGTGACGAATCTACCGTCTCTCATATTCAGAAAAAATCATGCTATACTGCTACTAGGGAAACAAGAAATATTACACATTTACAATATAAATATGGAAAGTTTTTAAGCACAAGGAGGGGCAAAGCAGTTCAGGTAACTAACATTTTGACATGACACCCATCTATGCCTTCCAAGGTTTTACATTACAGAATGAACATTGAGTCAAGGTCTGGTCAAGAGAGTTGGAACAATGGGATCAACAAAGAACACAGGGAACAAAAGAGACTGATCAAGAACAGACAGACAACAGACAAAGCTATTTACCTTTTAGAATAAATTGCCAAGGTTTATGTTCTTCTGCAAAACTGATCCTTGTAGTCTTTACCAGTGTTGCCCAAATAGGTCCTTCCTTACAAATCTCTTGGAAAGTCCCTTTGACCTAAATGTTCTTCTGTCTGTTTGTATTTATCCTCCTTACTTCTGGCAGCCTAAGCACGCTAGTGACATGCAAACCAATTTGTGTTTGTGTATGTAGTAACATCCTAATCTTAGTTTTAGCAACGTACTCAATGGCAAAGATGAAAATTCAATGCTTCCATTTAAAGAAGGCAAAACATATATTCTGTAAACATGACTTTCAATACATTGTTATCTGCCTACCTATTCAGGAACTGGTATTAGTATGCAACAGCCTGAGATGGATAGAAAACATGAAAGGAAAATAAAACAGGTGAATAATGGCAGCTTTGAGGAAAGCATTAACACTAAGGGCAGTTTCACCAACTGCAGTGGAGCTGTCACAGACTGAGGCATTGCTCTTGGAGCTGGACTAGAGATAGAGATCTATGAAGTATGTGTGTAATGCAGTGGGTAGACAAAGAATTTTACACTTTAAAATACCATTTTTTCTCTTTTGTCTGAATGAGATTTTGTAAATTTCCAGAGCTGAGGTGGCGGCAGTTCAATATTGCTTTTCATCTCACACAATTAACCTTCTTGCTAAACATCCCAGTCTTACTTCCATCAACTCCCCAGTAGACTGTTGATTTAGGAAGATTATAAATTATCAGTGAGGATTAGACTGTGATTATGCACCATCAATAAATGCATTTTCTTGTAAGACTTCACATGATTGATTGTATTATATTGAACAATAAAGAATGAAGAGAGAATGTTAGATCAAAAACCTTTTTCTTTCCAACAATGATATTTTTCACCACTGCTAAACTGTACATGATACTGATAGGAAGCAAGAAATTGTACTGACATCTGATTATAGTTGTTTAAACAGAAGCCCTCCGCTTTCTGACCCCACTGCAAATCTATTGAAAAGCACCCTGGAGAAACACTGGAACGCTTGGAATGCTTGTGCAAAATAATACTGGCTTAGGCATGGCATTACTCAGACCACTGTAAAATATCTGCTGCAGAACATATTTTCACTTAGTCCTTCCCAAGTCTCTGAGATCCAGACCTGGACAATTCCAGAAAACAAGTGATGGCTGACAAGTCTAGCAGTGCCAGGGAGATACAGAACTTTTGGGAAGATTGTAGCCAATGGCCTACATGAAAAATAATTTTTTGTTCAATACTCACTAAAATCATATCAACAGTCTTATTCTGCCCTTCACCTACACTCAGTCTACTCTCCTGGAGATCTTCCTCAAAAGTGAAAAAGATCCAAGCTTGAATTCTCTCTTGGCTCTGAGTAAAGAGCTCAATAAAAGATAGACAAAAAAAGAACTTGTGCATGCAAGTCAATGGAGATAAGGCAATGTCACTTTGATAACTGGAGTGTTTTCTTATCTTACCCCACGATACTTCTCCATCTGACTCAAACAGGATTGCTGAGCTGCTCGGTCACCTACAGTGAGAAATTAAGGTTTGGTTCAGGGTGAACCAAAAAATAAATAAATAAATAAAAATAATACACTTAATGATAGACTTTTGGAACATAATAAATAGAGCTTTTTCTAATGGAGAATCTGTTATTCTCATTGAGTGTTAAACATGGGCTTCAGTCCTAGACTTTGCCCCACAGAGCATAACGGGGCATCATCACTGCATCACTGCATTCAAGAACCAAGAATTCATCCTATCAATGAAGTTTGTTTAGTTTCTGAGCCTCCAGAGCTCACAATGCTATAAAAAACAGCAAGTTTTCCACTGCTGTTTTCAAGTTGCATGAGTTCCATTGATTCTGGTCCTGAAATATTCTGAAATTTGACATTTGAGCCTTCTATGGTCTGCCTGAGACTTTCTTGCTGCAACATGATTGAGTATAGATGTAAAGACACAGGAAAGTACTCACTTTGTCCCCATTCCTAAAGGAGGTAAGACCACGAAAATGAAGCAGGTCAATCATGTATTCCCCGTGGTAAATAGTGGGAGTATGACAATGGTTTGTTTTCCAAGCAACATGAAATGTGTTTGGCTACTTCTGTGAAAGCAGGGCACAAAATGGGGAGGGATGTTCAATAGATTTAAAAGGTAGATCTGATTCCTGGGCTTTAAACCCTTAAAAAAGGTAAATTCTAGTGTTAAAAGGTTAATGAATTAGGTGTTTTCCAACAAGTCTGGTTTTATTACAACATAGCTGTGTGGACAGTTCATGTGCAAGATCTATGTGCCCAAGATGGTCTAATTCCAGAGACTAATAATTTTACTAGTTCTTTTTTAGCATTTTTTTATTATTATTTTATTACTACATTGCATTTAGGGCAGTAAATTAGCAAGTCTTTCTTTGACACAGGGAACATCAAAAATTAACTTCTTTTAAAACAGTAGTTTGCCAAATTGCACATGAAGCTCGCTCAATTTCCAGTTCTAGAAAATAGTATCTTTAGAAAATGCTCAAGAGTCATAACTGAATATGAGTTTCCAATGCAGTAGTGTGGTAAAAATTAACGAGAATCTCTTGGGTAAAAAAGTAGCATATAGTACTGGAGCAGACTATATCAGACTATCACTGTCTATTCAGGTGCCAATAATTAGATAAGAATGTCAACAAATTGGAAAAGATGCAGAAAAGAACTTCAGAAATTATCTGAAATTTCAAGAAAACACTTCAAGCAAGAAAGCTTCATATGTTTCATTTATGAAAACCGTAATTGATGGTCATTTATACACTGACTCCAGTACTCAATTATTTCCAGAAAAGACAATACCAAGACTGCCTAATGAAGGTGGGAAAAAAAGGGCACTAGATGCTGAAGACAGACAAATTTAAGACATTGAATAAACTGCCTTGGAAAAAAAAATGCTCAGTACCACATTCCTGTCTTTAGCTTCATCCATTAATTTGAAAAGTGAATGCCTTCTCCAAAGGCGGACTTTAGCCAGATTAGACTCAGCAAAAAAGAAAAAAAAATAAATCTAATTCATAGAATCACAGAGCCATTATGGTTGGAAAAGACCTTCAAGATCATGGAGTCCAACTGTAAGCCCTTCAACACCCTGCCTACTAAACAAGGTCCCTAAGTGCCTCATCTACACATTTCTTGAACACAGCCAGGGACAGTGACTCCAACACTTCCCTGGGCAGCCTGTTCCAAGGCTTCACCAGTCTTTCTGCTTAGAAACTTCTCCTACACTGAACCTCCCCTGGTGCAACTTGAGGCCATTGCCTCTTGTCCTATTGGTAGTTATTCTGGAGAAGAGATCAGCCCCTGCCTCACTACAAGCTCCTTTCAGGTAGCTGGAGAGAGCGATAAGGTCTCCCCCGAGCCTCCCCTTCTCCAGACTAAATAACTCCAGCTCCCTCAGCCGCTCCTCATAAGGTCTGTGCTCCAGCCCCTTCACCAGCTTTGTTGCCCTTCTCTGGACACACTCCAGCACCTCCATGTCCTTCTTGTAGTGAGGGGCCCAAAACTGAACACAGTATTCGAGCTGTGGCCTCACCAGTGCCGAGTACAGGGGAATGATCTCTTCCCTGGTCCTGATGGCTACTGTTCGTGCTGTTCCTGATACAAGCCAGGATGCCGTTGGCCTTCTTGGCCACCCGGGTACACTGCTGGCTCATGTTCAGCTGGCTGTGAACCAACACCCCCAGATGCTTTTCTGCCCCACACCTGTAGCGCTGCATGGGGTTGTTGTGACTGACGTGCTGGACCGGGCACTTGGCCTTGTTGAACCTCATATGGTTGGCCTCAGCCCATCTGTCCAGCGTGCCCAGATGCCTCTGCAGAGCCTTCCTACTCACAAGCAGATCAACTCTTCCTCCCAGCTTGGTGTCGTCTGCAAATTTGCTGAGGATGCACTCAATCCCATCATCCAGATCACTGATAAAGATATTGAAGAGGACAAGCCCTGGGAACAGTGCTCATGACCGGTCACCAGCTGGATTTAACTCCACTTGTCACCATGCTCTGGGCCCAGCCATGCCACCAGTTCTTCACCCAGCAAAGAGTACACCTGTCTAAGCCATGAACTGCCAGCTTCTGCAGGAGAAGGCAGCGGGAGACTGTTTCAGAGGCCTTACTGAAGCCTAAACAGACCATGTCTGCAGCCTTTCCCTCATCCACTAGGTGGGTCACCTGGTCATGGAAGGAGATCAAGTTGGTGAGGTAGGACCTGCCTTTCATGAGCCCATGTTGGCTGGGCCAGATCCCTTGGTTGTCACGCACATGCTGCATGATTGCCCTCAAGATGGTCTGCTCCATAACTTTCCTTGTTACCGAGGTTGGGCTGACAGGCCTGTAGTTCCCTGGATTCTCCATCCAACCCTTCTTGTAGATGGACATCATATTGGCAAGTCTCCAGTTTTCTGGGGCCTCCCCTGTTAACCAGGACCACTGATAGATGATGGAGAGCAACTTGGCGAGCACTTCTGCCAGCTCCCTCAGAACCCTCAGGTGGATCCCATCTGGCCCCATAGACTTGTGGGTGTCCACGTGGAGTAGCAGGTCACTGACTGTGTGCTCCTGAATTATGGGAGTTTCTTCTGCTCTCCATAGGTGTCTTCCAGCTCAGGGGCCAAGTCCCTTGAGGATAGGTCAAGTACCTTGGGGATCACCAGTTAGTGAGGTACAGAAAGATGAGATAATTTTGAGGATTCCTTCTTTTCTTAAGATACTGGAATATCAAAGGCCAAAAAGCCCATACTGAAAGGCAATTAATGAATGCTGAGCAAGATGTAGCAGTAGCAATCACACTGTTGCTTAGTCTTTGCCCTGCTATGAACGAAGTGGTGAGTAGGACCAAGACCAAGTAGGTGACCAAGATGCTGCTGAATCGCTTCCTGGCGACTGCATTAACAGGCTGGGTTTTACAAGACAGGTGAAGTTGGGCTCAGCCCATGGGCTGCTGTGATCATGCTTTACGGGCCCGTGATGATTTTGGACGGCACTAATGTGGTTAGCAGTTCCCTGTCAGGTGTCTGAGTCATGGTTGATGAGCTGCCTGGATATGCTTTTCATTAGCAGCAAGGGTGGAGTTAACAAAAAAGTCATAGCCGTTGGGCATAAGGCATAGATTGGGTGGCAAACTGGGAACTCACTTGCAAAGAAAGAGCAGTGTCACACCTCTGACTCCTCACATACGCTCAGGGGCTGATCCCTCTGGAGGTACATGACAGAGGTGTACATAGTTCCTACTCCACTGCTCTTGGCAAATTTGAAGGAGTTGGCTCCGTGGGATGAAACATGCAGAAAGACCATCCAAGCAATACTGGTTACCCTAAGTTCCATAAACTTGGGCACTGGACAGTATCAGCTGCTCTCAGTATGGCTTGATGGCGTTACTACCTGAAAACTGAAGAGGTGGAGAATCTCTTGAAGATGGCAATAAGGCTTTCCTTTGATGAGAAGATTAGAGGTTGACCCGAAAGCTAATTCAGATGTGCTGTGTGAAACACTAAGGTTTGACTTTCAAGCAGGGTAAGAAGAGAACATCCCTGAGGTGTGGGCTTATGTGAGCAGAAGTTTCTCAGGTGACCTCACATTTATGTTCATCATCTCAGATATGCAAGGAAAAAGGAGTACATAGCTGTATAGAATGGGTAAGTTTCTATTGTCTTTAGGGAAAGAATGTTTAGCAGTACTGCAGAAATCATTAGAGCAGCACACTGGTTGGTGGCCAGTAAGTGTATTTAACTCAGGGATTTGGTCCTTGTCACACTGGGGTGGGAAGTGGATGGGGTGAAGGCACCCTCTTGAGGGAGGTGTACAGCAAGGCAGCAATGCTTTTGTTCCTTCCCTAATTTCATATAAAGAGAGAGTCTCCAAGAAGGCTCATAGCACCTCAGGACATTATCAAGAAGATAGGTTTTCAACATTCCTCATGAGACAGACTAAAGAGGAAGTGTGGAGAAAGACAATATTTTGCAATCTGATTATATGTTGTGATTTTAAAGAGTTGTAGCACCAGGTGGAATATTGTGAAATCACAAGCACTTTTTCTGATATGTAAAGCAGAGCAATAGGAAAGTCACTCAGAGTAACTCCTTTTAATTATTAATTTCCATAATACTGTCATACTGTGTTACATCAAAATATTTCAAGCAGTTTTGATCAGTTGTCAGATTTACCAGAGGTAGGACTTTGCTCCAAAATTTACATTGCTATTTCAAATGTATTTTTCACATTATGGATTTTTTTTTTCTGCTCTATGCCCATACTGAATAATTTTGAGCATCACACAGGAAGGAATGATTGCTTACATGTATTTTTAAATTCAGACTCTTAAAACTACTAATATAATCCAATCAAGTGAACTATGTACAGAGAGGATTACTGATTAGCCAGGTTGGCCCTAATTTTGGCTATTCGTGACCAGTCATTTGAATAATGGATTGCCAGGTAGTGGCAAGGGCTAGATGCTCCCTGTGTGGGGAGTGCCCTGGTGCTGGGGTCCCTGAGTATGAAACACCCTGGTCGTAGCAGGAACACGTGCGTTGTCCCATGGGTCCCAGGCCAGGTTGGAGGTCCTCAGGGAGCTGGAGGGCCACGTGAAGCACTTAAGTTGCCACAAGGGTCTTCAAGGGCAGGCAGAGGGGTTCAGGCTGCCACTGAGGAAACGGGGACCCATGTCCAGGCCAGGAGCCTGGGGCTGGGATGGGGAGCAGCGCTATGGAGGTATCCATATAGTCTCAAAGCAATTCTTCCAGACATGGATATATGCAGCACCTCTTTCTGTACTGGCAATATAGCAATATAACAACTGTGTCCATGATTAATGGAATGATTATACTAAAGCATAAGACTAATATTACAGTCATGTTATTGTACCTTGACCGTAGAGCCCAATAAAAACAGAAACAAATTTGGAATTAGTATAAGACTCTGAGAGTACCTCCTTTAACAATGTATGCTGCTCAGCACTTCCCTATAACAAGGTAGGAGCAAACACCTCTAACCACAACAAATAGCCTAATGTTCCAGTGCCTTTCTCCTATAGGAAGCTGTGAAATTGTCTATTCCATCAGTTTTTTCTTTTTTGGTGTTTTCATTGCTCCTTCAAATTACTCTCTGGCTATGGCTCTTCACTGATACCCGTCTGGCCTTCACCTGCAACCCTGTTTGCCCAGAGTTTCTAGAGGGCATGCACCTGGAATGGACAGTGGGGTTAGGCACATAGTTGAAATGTACCCTCCCTACTTTTGACACCCGCTCATATACCATATGACATTGCTAGTTCCCAGGAACCTTCTTTGCACTGTGCTGTTGCGCTGGTTTTGCTGTTGGCCCAGCCAGATTTCCATACAGCTTAGCCCTTGCCCTGCATTATGTGCTGATGCCTCCAGACTTTCTGATATCTTCACCATTTCCACAATGCTTCTACTTGTCACTTATTCTTTCTCTGTCGGTTCTTATTTTACTGCTTGTCTAGCTTCTCTATGGTTGTGTAGGTCTTTCATAACTCCCTTCGCAGTGTTCAGGATCAATTTGTGTTGCCCATGCACTCTACAAAGCAGTATCTTCACCATTACTGGTTGTTTATATGGCAACTAGTATATGGCAATATGCTATATTACCTTAACTGCCTGCTTTGTCGAGCTCTCCTTCTGCTTCTTCGGATGATATGTGGATTTTATTGCACTTAATTCTTTTTAATTTTACTGTAGCCTTCCCCACAACTAGTTCAGTTTGCTGAAGTATACCTGCCTCTGTGAGGGAACCATACATGGTTAGCAATCAGATCTCTGTCAGCCAACATACAAGTCTTGGGACATCTTTACTCATCTCAGTTGCCACGAGTTATGTATGTCAAAGTAAACATTATAAACTGGAGGCTACAGCATACCAGTGTAAGCACTCCTGCCCCGCTGCAGAGGTGTCAGCTGTATTTGAAGACTGGCATTGGCCTGATTTCAGAAAGGGATATCAGTAGTAATGGCAATATCACATGTTACTTGTGTAGTTTTCAATTAAACAGTCAGCGATATGTCCCATGACCAGCTAGTGCCTTTTGTGGAGTTTTGGAGCAATAGTTCAACGAAGGCCTGTAGCAATGCTTTCCCTTTTCCAACTTTATATTTAAATACTCATTAAGCTATCAGCTGTTCTCCAAGGTTTGTCTGTTCAGTAACTAAAAAAAGAAGCTTTGATACAACAAAAAACACTATTAACAGGCTAACTTTCAACTTTGCCTTATACTTCTTAAATTATGATTAACTTGTTTCCTGACAGTTTATAGAAGAAATGAGGGCTGTAAACAGGGCTGCTTACTTCTTTCCTTTCACTTAAGTATCTATTTAATTTATTCATCACTCACACACTGATTGCGTAGAAACACTGCAGGGTAAAGTGTTTCTAACCATGAAAGTCATGCAGTAAACCAGAATCAGGATCAAGGCCAAGAAATCACTAAGTCCTACTTAAGTCCTAAAAACACAATCTACAGTTCAAGTGGTGCCTATTCCTTGGACAGGCATGCTCCATTAAAATAAGTGACTTCAGTATCCCAAGAGCATGACAAGCATGAATGAATGTGTACTGGAGGACGCCTTTGTATATCATCATTTAACACTGAGAATGGAAAATGGTTCATTCTTAGGAGTTTGCATTGCACTTCATCTAGAAACTGAGATATGAAGTCCCCTCCTAACATGATACTTGTTTAAAAATACATGGACCTACTGAGGAGGTACCTCTGCCTTTGGGGCACATTGCTAAGAAGCAGCCAGGCATCCCTGAGCTTGGGTAGTTCATTGCAGGCCAAACTGCTAGGAGACACTGTCATGCATAGAAAGGGGCAGAGCAGGCAGGGATGGGTCAGTGGTCTCATCCAGCCACCTTTGATTCCTCAGCCTAAGCAAACAAGTTCTCAGATACCTCTGGATCACTGTGGAGAGCACTCAGGGTGAGTCCAGAACAAGGCCTGACTTTAGTATTGGGTGCCAAACATGCCTCTGAGATTCTCCATGCACTCAGCCAACAAGATTCTCACAGAGCTGCTTTGAAAAAAAATACCTAATGACATCTCTTAGTCTCCTGCATGAACAGGCACAGCCCTTAACCAAAAATACAAAAATGCAACATTTCATACAGCAGAGGTTGAACAAAAAGTAATATTAGCTTCTAGTAATGTACTTCAAAGATGAACCTATATCTGTATTCTCCTCTATACAATTTCAAAGTTAGTGAAACAAGTGAAGGAATAATTCTTGTCATAGGACAAATATGTTTGACTAAATGTGACTGCATTATTTGACAGCAAAGTCAAAACCTCACTGCTCAGGGGTGAACCCAACACTGGTTAAAGTAATAATAATAAAAGTATATAAAATAATATTATTATTAATAATAATAACAATAAAAGAGCTTATATCAGCTAATTGTCCAACAGGACAGTCTTTGTAAAGCTGTCCTTGATCATATCATTGGTAACCTTGGTTACTTCTCTTTGAGCTCTGGGAAGTCTACAAGGAAGTTCAGATGCCAATGTGATGATTCTGGTGATCACAGCTGTCACACGCAGAAGCAATGCTAAAAGCATCCAGGGGGAAAAAAATAGACTACTCTCACTATCAAAAGTTATCGTGTATATTCAACACCCAGACTGATCTCATGCCACCAAATGGTATAAGATAAGATCAAAGAGTGTTATCTTCTTCAGAGAACAGGCCAAAAGGACTAGAGCATGAGGATGGCCACAAGAAAAGGTGGACTTTTACACCTCAAGAGACTTAAGGCCACAGATGCTCACAAAGCTGTACAGAGAGCTCACATCAGCAGTGGCAGAGTTTCCTCAAGAACAGGAAAGGGAACAGCTATTTCAATGCAGTGTTGTGTCTGGGCTACCTAGCTCCACTAAGAGTCAATGTCTACTACTTCAGGTATGGCATTTAATTAAATCAGTGATAGCCTTTCAGGGCCTGAGCTGCCCTGCAGCATAAGGGCACAAGAACTCGGGCAATGGTGTTTCGGAAATCATGGAATCATAGAATGCTTAAGGTTGGAAGAGACCTCTGGAGATCACCCAGTCCAACCCCCCTGCACACGCAGGGTCACCTACAGCAGGTGGCTCAGGACTGCGGCCAAGCGGGTTGGGAAGGTCTCCAGAGAAGGAGACTCCACAGCCTCTCTGGGCAGCCTGTGCCAGGGCTCTGTCACCCTCACTGGCAAGAAATTTTTCCTTAAGTTCCTGTGGAACTTTTGGTGCTTCAGTTTGTGGCCGTCCTCTAGTCCTATCAGTGGCCACCCCTGTGAAGAGGCCGCCCCATCCTCCTCACTGCCTCCCTTGAGGTCCTTATAGACACTGCTCAGGTCTCCTCTCAGCCTTCTCTTCTCCAGGCTGAACAGGCCCAGCTCTCTCAGCCTTTCCTCACAGGGCAGATGTTCCAGGCCCCGGATCATCCTCGTAGCCCTGCGCTGGACTCTCTCCAGCAGCTCCACATCCCTCTTGTCCTGGGGAGCCCAGAACTGCACACAGGACTCCAGGTGTGGCCTCACCAGGGCTGAGTAGAGGGGCAGGATCCCCTCCCTCGCCCTGCTGCAGACGCTCTTCCTAATGCACCCCAGGATCCCATTGGCCTTCTTGGCCACGAGGGCACTGCTGCCTCCTGGTCAGCTTGTCATCCACCATGACGCCCAGGTCCCTCTCTGCAGAGCTGCTCTCCAGCAGGTCAGTGCCCAGCCTGTACTGGTGTGGGGGGTTATTTTTCCCCAAGCACAGGACCTTGCACTTGTCTTTGTTGAATTTCATAAAATTTCTCATTGCCCAATGTCTACACTACATTCGTTGTGCAGTGCAGACATACCATAAGAAGCATTTTCTATGCTGACTTTTGACCAGAGAAGAAATCCTGATAGGAGCTACATGACGAAGTCCATTCTGCTCCCACTGCAGCTGCCTCTTGTTCCTGTTGCACTAGATTTGGTGTCCTACGAACAGGCCCTGCCACAAAGATGTCTCTGTTTTTGAAGCAAGCTGCTTGCCTGATGGCTAGCTACAGCTAAATTAATTTCACAGACTCTTAAACACGTATTTTCAAGTGTTGTGTGATCCTCCTAAAATGTTACGGTAATCTGTTAAATAGCGCTGTACAGTTTGGACTCTGAACCTTTTTTGCTAGATTGCGATGTTTGTAAGTTTCCAATTAACTAAAAATTAAGCATTAACAGGAATATCGTAATTGAAAAAATATGAAAAAAAATATAATTAATTTTTACAATTGGAAATTAGTATGTGAATAGCAGTAATTAGCTCCTGGAAACTGTACCATGTCTTTCTTTCTAAACATTTGTAATGCCGGGGGCCTTTCTTAAATCACTCGAGCATGACAATTTCTTTCAGCCACATTAACTTTCTGTAACAAGTGTTACTGAACTTGTTCAAGTATAATTTGCTTATGTTACGCCTTTTTACTTACCCACATGACTAAAGCACTTTTCGCTCCCCGCAGTGGCATTACGAAGCGCTTGGGTTACAGTGAAACATGCTAGGAATACAGATTATAGCTTTTATTTTTTGTGTTTGTGGGGTAGGAGCTGTTATTGCTGCTACTGCATCAAATGAGTGGAAAGTCACTAGCCGAGCATCATCTGTTATCACTGCAACCTGGGTCTTCCAGGGCCTCTGGATGAACTGTGCAGGCAACGCACTGGGCGCTTTCCACTGCAGACCTCACCTTACTCTCTTCAAAGTGGAAGGTAAGTAGATATAACTTAACTGAGACATATGGGAAGCTGTGGGTATTGCAAGGCATGAGCCTGAGGCGTAGATTGTTTTAGCATGTGTGGGAGATTATGATTAAAACATTGTCATGAACATAATTAAAGTATAGTGTAGGTTGAATATCAGAAACAACTTCCTCAGCATGAGATGTATTCCAAGGAAAGACAGCAATCTCTGCTCTGTGGTTAGCAGTGTAAGATAAGTATACTGACCGAAGTTCCAGTAAATACTCCTTCAGTAGCAAACTCTTTTTAGCAGAGAGATGGACTGTCTGAAAGGTGTATTCCAGCTCGAATTTCCTTCTGAAAATAAGCACATTTCTGGCTGGATGGAGAGAGGAGAAAGGACAGCAAGACATGGGTGAATCATCCGGTCTCTTCGGTACGTATGGAAATTAGATAGCAAAGTGGTATGTCGGTGAATACTTCAAAAATGCTTACACGTTGGAAACTAAGTGCTCGTGTATATTTTTGCTGTACCAGAGGCTAATATTTTATCTTTAAAATTTTAAGGTGTGTTTTTTCAGAGTATCTGCTTTGATGGACAGAATTGTATCTGGAAGCTGTCTATCAAAGCCTAGAAACAAATGGAGACAGCTTACCTTAAATCAGAAAAGAGTTTTCTTCAGAGGTGGTGGCTAACTATAGGTCTGCTACAGAAAGTGTATTCTGTTTTGCACCTAAAGCAGTAAACGCAGAGGTTAGTTTTCCATTTGCTGCTGAGCCTGGAGACGGTAGGCGAGGTTGTTTCCAGTGAGCTTGTGCGTAGCGCTGCGGCTTGGCTGCCGGAGCATTTGCTTCCCATGAGGGCAGGGGCGGAGGGGCTGCTCTCCCCTGGACGAGGGCAGCGTGAGAGCAAGAGGGAGTCAGGCCACCGCAGGAAGCAACAGGTGGAGAGATTGGTATTACAGGGAATGAAAAACCGAGCCCAGGCTAGAACCCGCTTTGCAAAGGCTTTATGAGACCAGCAGGAAGCGCAAAGGTAAAATGCCAGCAGCCGGAGCCTGAAGCGGGTCTCCGATGTGCAGCTGCACGGCTGTTACCGTGCTGTGTAGACAGGGTCGCGCACAGGCCGGCACAACGCAGGCGCCAGGCACACGCGGGGAGACACGGGAACGTGGGGGTGTTACAAGCTCACTCCTCACCGGCCCCCAGGTCACACTGCATGCTAGGGCAGGCAGGTCCACTCCTAGGCTTTTGGGAGAAGGAGAAAGTTGAATTACTAACTTAGTGGGCTGGGTATTTCTTTCATAATGGATGTGTGAAGCCTAAATATACTGCAGAACCTATCTGCTTCCCCTTCAGGGTATTTAACCACTTTGACAAATAAAAAAGCAAGCTTTTTGCCTAAATGCTATTTTAATGACTCATGATCATTCTGCTGCTGTGCAGCTTGATCTTGAGCACAGTCACAAGAACCTTACTCAAGGTCCTCAGTATGAACAGAGGATTTTGAGACAAAATTCACAGAATCGTGACTATACACATTTTATCATGCTCTCCTCCAAGCCTTTGCAAATCACATCTGAATGCATAAAAATATTTTTACTTTCCTAAAGAATGCTGTTCATCAAAAAATATATTGAGCCATAGAAAAGCAAGCGTATGCTTTAAAAGCTCATAGCATCCCTTTGTAAGTAACCATTTATGTGTTCTTTTTCCTGAGATTTAAAGAAAAAACTAACTCCCCTTCTCAGGCTTGTACAGTCAAATTTGTTCAAAGCAATGTAAAGTACTTTACAGTTACTTTACAGTAACTACAAACTTACATCATCATGATTATTATTATTATTATTTCTACAAAAGCTTTCAGAATAATCAGCTGTGATCAATTTGCTGGTTATACTCTATTTTGTTACTGATTTTTACTGTTTATTGACAGACTGAATGAACAAGATACATATGTTAAAAGTATGCATATATTGTTTAAATGATATACTTAAGCATCCCAGTAAGATTTTATTTTCTGTGTTTGGATTAACTTAGAAAAAAAGTCACAACAAATTAAAGGAATGTGCCCTTGTTAAAATGAGATGGTAGCAAGCTGCAAGCTGCTGACATTTAGAAAATCTAATTTTAACCTGTCACTGCGGGCACCAGTAAAGGGTAGTGTTACATGTAGCATAAATTCAAAAAGAGTGAGGTGTTTGATTTGGAAAACCTGCTAAACATAGATTCCCGCTAATCTGAAGGAAACAATAGTGCAAGGAAAGTGCTTTGCACTCTGTCCTACACTGTAAAACAGTAAAGCACTCGTATTATAGAAGTAATAAACTCATCATCATTGCATACTGACTGCAGCCTGGGATGGCAGAAGAACTTTTCCTATTGCACATTCATGATTTTATGGAATCTCTCTTCAATTTGCTCCTCAGCCAAAGATAACTCTGTTACACTGGCTCCCCACTGCATTCCTGCCTACCCATCCTCAGCTTTCCCCACAACAAGCATAAGCAGCCAACAGCATGAGTCACTTCCACTCCAAAGCAGATTGGTTTGATTGTTTATATTGCACTGGTGGCAGCTTTCGAGACTCTTACGTCTTCAAGTTTTAAGATGTTTTCCCCCTATTTAAACCACCTTAAGCAAAGCACGGACCCTGAAGGTCTATCTTTGAGCAGGACCCCAGCGTGGTCACTGACAGTGTGTTTGTGCATACCGGGTCTCGCTGTCAGCGGGAGGACTGGTTGTACTGGCAGCAGGGCAGCCAAGGCAATAGGAGCTCAGCCTGTGCCACCCAGGCCACTGCAAGTCTTGAGGGTCAGTGCTTTGGGAGCTCTACATTAGCCCAGCCACACTATTAACCATACAGAGCCATACTGGGCCGTGTCCATATATACATGTGCATTCACATGCACATGTAGAGCCACAGTGGAATTGGCCCTGGTGACTGAAACCCTCAAGTGAAAGATACTGGTGGAGTGCAAAACTGTAGCGCGATTAGTAGTAAGGGTTGTCATAGTTACAATCATCTAAGGCAAAGTCTGCAGGACAAGGCAGGATGTTTTATTAAATAACTGATTTGGGGAGGAACGGACAACAAAGTCGTTTATCAGGTCTGAGGCAAATATACAGCAAACATCAAGCTAAATATTATCTGGGAACACTTTCAGTTACTTATGTTAATCAGTACACCACATATACTCATGAAAAGCTCACATGGATATAAACTCATACAATCAGTAAATGACAGAATTCAAAATTAACAGAGAATTTTAACAAAGCCACCACCACATTACTGACGTCTCAGGCCCTAGCAGTAAGAAAGACCCACAAAGTACCTTCCAAAGGTGAGCATGGGAACTAAAGCCCTCTGCTCCACTGGAGTCGGGGCTGTCTTGGACTCCAGACACTGACTTTTTATGGCAGCCACTCCAGGAGTGGAAAGCACTCCTCCGTGCTCCCCAGGCGCTAGTTACCTCTCTTCTCCTTCCTCCTGCACTTATGACCCCGAATTCTGACAATCCGAAAATTCTTTGGATTTGATGAGAATTAGCTTTAGTCGCCTTAGATAGCCACAGATGAGATATGTTACTTGTTCAAGTATTCTCCTTGTGGTGGTGCTGCTTTGCTCATGTAAGATGCAGAACTCTATATCTAGCAACCTGAATTTCTTTCATCCCTTTCTTATGACACTTTCTTAGCCCAGCAGGGCAGCATCTACCCCTAGGCCTGTTCAAATCATGGCCTCAAGGTTCAGCACATACAGTGTATGGTGCTCTGCTTCGTGGCTCCTTCGATCTCCAGTTTTCCGTGGTATGCATTTAGGGAACTGTACCACAAACTAGAAATACCCAGCTTTGAGCCTCAGATCCTCTGCTGACCTTGTAGTTTTGCCACTGTCTTTCTTAGTGGAGCCAAGTGATTTGATCATTGCTCTGCTGATGGTAACTGCTGCAGAAAGGACGATGCATGTTCATTCAAGTCTTACAGGCTGCTGGATCCAGACCTGCTATTTCACAAAGTGGTCGTCATGATACAGCTAGGAATGAAAGGGAACTGAAATAAGGTAGTTCCTACTGCAGTTCCAGCACCAAGAGCAGCTTCGCTCAAACAATGTTCGTGTTCAGCTGGGAAGGGCAAGCGCTGCAAAGCTTCGGGGTGATGCTGCAGCTTTCGCACGAGCCTGCGCGAGAACTGGAAGAGTCTAACTTGGGTGTTGCACAAAAACCAGCAAGGCAGCCCCATAGCCAATGCTCACCCACCACAGTGGTGTCAGACACGCCGAGGAGGGGCCTTGGTGCTAAATCTCATCTACAGCTTTGCGTTCATGCCATGGGTGGGGGGATTGCATGGGCGTTGCCTTCCTCTCCCCATGGCTCCCTTTGCTGAGGGCTGGGGCACCCCCAGGACCCAGCACCCCCTGCCTGCTGCCCCTTGCCCATTGCTGCCTCTCTCCAAGGTGCTGCAGGACTGGCCCCAGTGCGCAGCCCTCCTCTGCCAAAGGGGAGCAAGCCCGTGGGAGCCACCACTGGGGAGGTTTTGTTTGGGCGTCATGGCCAGCTGCAGGGGACTCTACTGTGAGGTGCTCCAAACAGAGGGATGCAGTCAGGGGGGGCCTGGTTTGAGGTTAGAGGAGAAGTACATCCTAGAGCTATTCTGGAGCAAGCAAATCATTCTAGGAAAAGTGCTAATGGAAGGGAGGGGTGGTTTGTTTGTGTTCAAGCTTTTCTGCCTGGTGAGTACAATGTGCATTTGCTGATTGAGAAAACACAAGTTCAAAACAGCATTGATAAAGTTCCTTCAAAAAAAAATAAATAAAATAAAGAGGGAGAGAGAGAAGAAAAATACACCAGGACCAATAGTGCAGATTTAGAAATGGTGACTAAGAGGTATTATGGCTTAGTGCCAAAGTGCTCTCCAATTCTCAGTAGGCTCAAGGGCCACTGTTAGGATTGCCTGCATGTCAACGACATGCATAGTTCCAGCGTGGAGAGTTCTGTGTGGTAGAGCAATAGGCTGTTTAAGCTTGGCAACAAAAGGTTCTCCAGTGTCACAGTTTGCCTTTTCATTGTAGCAAGCCTCTTTCCAAGCTCATGCGCTCTATTTTAAGAGCAGATGGCAAGATCTGCCTTCTGCTCAAATAAGATATCCTGAAATGCATGCTTGGTCTCTAGAGAAAGCTGGTAATGCACTAGAGGTCATGAGATGTCATGTCAATATACAGGAGATGCCTTGTGGGATATATTATGCACTGTATGTGGTTGAACACATACACACACACACTGGAAGATCTGAATTAAACAGTTCAGTCTAGGTAGGAGTTATTCTGAGGATAATAAAACGTGTCTTATTCAGCTGGTTTTAAAGTAAGGGAAGGAACTGAAAGCTGTAGAGCAGAGCCATTCAAAAAGCAGAGAGACACATTTGACCTGGTAGCTCCTGGCAGAGTAGATATGAACTGAAGAAGGGGGCTAACCCCCAAGTACTGTTTGGCCCTAAGGAGCTCTACTGGGAGCTTTGCAGTAGATCCAAAGCAAAGCCCAGTTCTTCCCTGTGATAAGTTACAGAATAACCTCCAGAGCCCACAAGTCCCCTGAGAGGCAGGACCACTCTCTGAAAACTCAGTTTTTGGATCTCTAGGTTAGATGTTCTGAAGTGGTGGAGAGGGAATCCTGCTGCTCCATCTTGTTTTCCTTCCTAGCTCTTTGTTTCCAAGATTTTAATCTATACATTCTGAAAAAATCATGCATCTAAACCACATTAAATCACCCTTTATTGCAGCTTATTATAAAGACTGTCTGGCCCTGGCCAGTTAGTTGGACTAGAATAGTCCAGGGCATAGTGATGTGGTGGAAGAGGTGTGCCTACGAGGGAGGGCTACAGCCACAAAGATACTCAAAGAGAGTCCAGGAAATGGAGGGCTAGACTGCATGGGGCCAGCTGCAAACCCGGAAAGTGGGGACATGCAAAGCCAGCTGCCAGTTTTGGAGGAGGAGCTGACCCAGAGGGTTGCAAAAAGCAGGCTCTGTGATTACTCTAATGTTCTCCAGGAAAACATAAGGCACTGCATAGCAGCCCTCCTTTTTAGCTCTTGTTTACACCTGGACATTTGGCAGCATCCCTGCAACACCCCCCCCCCCCCTTTTTTTTTATTGTGCTATAAGCCTTCTTCCTTCGTGCCTTTGTACATGGGCAGAGGTTGAGATGATGAGCATCTTTTTCGCTTTTGTCAGACCTTAGACAAGAGTAATTCTGCTCCTGTTTCTCTTGAGTTATCCCTACTCTCACAGATTTTGTCTGGAAGACAGTTGCCTGGAGACAGTCCTCATTTGCAGAAAGTCACTCATGAAGCCTGGAAGGTGCAAAGTGCTGCTCTTTGCTAGGATGGTTCCCATGCAGCTGCTGCAGGGATGAGAAGGCAAAGCTTGTTATTGGGGCATTAATAACAAAGCTCTTTCATCTTCTAATACTCACACCAGGATAGATTGCTATCTGTGCTTTGCTTTTAGCTTTCTCTGATTACTCCTACATAGCAGCAGAAAGTGTACTGCAAAATGAAAAGGACTCTGCAGTAGTTGGTATGCAGCCAATGTCTTCAAATACCTCTGTTCAAACAGGTTTGTGCCCAGGTCTGCTTTGTGAGCACCCAGGTGGGTGCACGGAGGTTTCCTGCAGCATGAACATACCTCTTATAATTAACAGTCATGCAACATGCAGAGCTTCATTCAAATTTACACAGTTATTTTTAAAAGTCCCTGCAGCAGAAGGGGAGAGGAAACCTGGCAAAGAGAGACATGGTAGCTGAGTGGGAGACAGAAAGAGGCTGAAGTTCAAACCATTATAGCTGATGTTTTTGAAATTCATGTGACTGAGATTTAAGATTTTAAATTTCCAGTTTTCTAGCACATATGACATTTTGAGAGAGCAGAGGAAAGGGCAAGAAGAAGGCTGAGCAGCAAACAGCTTGGGAAGGGACACAGCAGGGAATCAGCACAGGCAATGGCCAAGAGATTAGAAAAGGTAGAATATATGTTATTAAATGTATAACATATATGTATTTATACTCTCTACACCCTCTCTACTCAGCTCTGGTGAGGCCACACCTGGAGTATTGTGTGCAGTGTTGGGCTCTCCAGTACAAGGGGGACGTGGAGCTTCTAGAGAGAGTCCAGCACAGAGTGATGAAGATGATTAAGGGACTGGAGCATCTATCTTTGAGGAAAGACTAAGTGAGCTGGGCCTGTTTAGCCTGGAAAAGAGAAGATTGAGAGGGGGTCTGATCAATATGTATAAATACCTGAGGGGAGAATGTAGGGAGGATGGGGCCAAACTCTTCTCAGTGGTGGCCAGTGACAGGACAAGGGGTAGTGGATACAAGCTGAAACAGAGGAAGTTCCATCTCCATGTGAGGCAGAACTTCTTTCCTGTGAGGGTGCCAGAGCCCTGGCACAGGCTGCCCAGAGAGGCTGTGCAGGCTCCTTCTCTGGAGACCTTCCCAACCCGCCTGGCTGCCGCCCTGTGCCCCGTGCTCTGGGTGTCCCTGCTGGAGCAGGGGGGCTGCACTAGATGATCTCTAGAGGTGCTTTCCAACCTCAACCATTCTGGGATTCTGTGATATTTATAAACCTGTTTTGTGGACAGCACACAGAGCTGACTGGACAGGTAAAAGAGAGGTATCTCTCTGATAAGGCAGAGAGAACATGTATGATATAGAAAATAGGGGTATTAAATCCCTCTATGTAAGTGTTATTCGACATCTCGTGGTAATTACAAGGCACTTTCCAAAGTCAAGCAAGATGCTAGATGTCCACAGACATTTTAATGGAGCTGTACACATGGGATTTTTCTATGTAGCCCACACATCAAGTCCTGCAATTTCTGGTTACCCGTACTGTTTGTCTCTGGAGTCAATGGTATTTTAGAGGCTGACTAAAGTATTCTCTTAGGTGTTTCACTGATTCAAATTAGCAAAAATCCTTGCAGTAGGACTGAGATGTTGTTGCAGGCTTTAGATTCTCACCATCTTTTTCGGGGGGCTTATTGTTTGACCCAGTCCTGATGAGGGGCCTCTATCTCTGCTCTCGGGAGGTCTGCAATCTGCTCAGTCTTTTCTCTGCAAACTGAGTGGCTTCTACATGACTCCCTCTCCACTGACTTATTTTCTGACACAGGAGAGACAGACACATCGGCTCAGAAAAATGTGCCTATAGTCAAGGTTTGGACATGCAGAGGCACTACCTTATCCCACTGCACAATTTTCACTCCATAGCCTCACATGTTCAGCATATAAAATCATAGAACTATTATGATTGGAAAAGACGTTGAAGATCATGGAGTCCAACTGTAAGCCCTTCAACAGCCTGCCTGCTAAACAAGGTCCCTAAGTGCCTCATCTACACATTTCTTGAACACAACCAGGGACAGTGACTCCAACACTTCCCTGGGCAGCCTGTTCCAAGGCTTCACCAGTCTTTCCCTGTAGAAATTCTTCCTAATAAATACACCGAACCTCCCCTGGTGCAACTTGAGGCCATTGCCTCTTGTCCTATTGGTAGTTATTCTGGAGAAGAGATCAGCCCCTGCCTCACTACAAGCTCCTTTCAGGTAGCTGGAGAGAGCGATAAGGTCTCCCCCGAGCCTCCCCTTCTCCAGACTAAATCACCCCAGCTCCCTCAGCCGCTCCTCATAAGGTCTGTGCTCCAGCCCCTTCACCAGCTTCGTTGCCCTTCTCTGGACACACTCCAGCACCTCCATGTCCTTCTTGTAGTGAGGGGCCCAAAACTGAACACTGCATTCAAGGTGCAGCCTCACCAGTGCCGAGTACAGGGGAATGATCACTTCCCTAGTCCTGCTGGCCACACTGTTCCTGATGCAGGCCAGGATGCCATTGGCCTTCTTGGCCACCTGGGCACGCTGCTGGCTCGTGTTCAGCCGGCTGTCAGCCAGCACTCCCAGATGCTTTTCTGCCGTGCAGCTCTGCAGCCGCTCTGCCCCACGCCTGTAGCGCTGCACAACAACTGAAGTGCAGGACCCGGCACTTAGCCATGTTGAACCTCATCCCTCTGCAGAGCCTTCCCACCCTCAAGCAGATCAACTCTTCCTCCCAGCTTGGTGTCGTCTGTAAATTTGCCGAGGGTGAACTCAATCCCCTCATCCAGATCATGGATAAAGATGTTAAAGAGGACCAGTCCCAACACTGACCCCTGGGGAACACCACTTGTGGCAGGGGTAACATAATGTAGCTGTAGCAACACAGCAACCCACAGATCTATTGACAAATGATTTTAGCAGTTGGGAGAGGAGCCAAGGAGATGCATGAGGTAAAACAGAGGCCTAGAAGTCGGGCAGCTGAAGGGGGTTACAAACTGCCTCTGTGATACTTGCACGGGTTTCTGTTGCCTGCCAAGGGAAGGAGGCAGTTCTGGTGGCACTTCTCTATTTAAGTGAAGAAGCACCATATCCCTTCTGAAGCTATTCAAGTTTTATTAATGGTTTTATTCTGTGATATCTTCCTGGACAATATTGCTTCAGTTTTGCTTAAAAAGACACATATGTTTAAACAATATTCAAGCCAGAAAGCCATTCAAACATTTATTTGACTCAGTGTTAATAATAAACTAGCACAGTCTTTCTGTTCTGTAGGATGCTTTTTGTTAGCGAAAAATGAACCAAAAGGCATGAAACCGGGGTCAAAGGAAACAGAACAAGAGATATCAGAGTCATTTAATGGCTTAGAACAGGTAACCAGCAACAAGGAGCAGACACCCACCAGTATCCGTTGCTGGCGTACAGACCCTCCAAAATGGCATTTAACTAACAGGGATTGCTCAAGTACAAGGATGGTGGCTACACGGGACGGACCCGTAGAACAAAGAGGTCTTACGTGTATTTTATGCCATGAAAGACTGACAGTGGATGAGACAGTTTCCCAGTAAAAGACAAAAGCCAGGTTCTTGTTCTGCTCCTACAGTACCTTTGTATGCTGGGACATAATATTCAAAAATCCAGAATTTAAGATTTAGGGCATTAATTCAGCAAAGCAATATTGAAAGTTAGGCACACATAAAATCTCCTGACAATCTTTCATTCACCTCTCACTTTATATAACTTGTAATGGTGACTCTAATACTCACCCTTTAAATTTTCAAAAGGTATCTGAAACAGCTAAAAAAGCAGAGGTGTTAAAGGCTTGTAAAAACCGTGTCCAATAGTCTACTGATATGATCATTTTACAGTTACGTTTCTTTTTACTCTGTTAACTTATCTAAAAAAAAAGTAACATAGTCTGGAAGAGATTAACCAACTGCTAGTAAAACATGTCTTCAGTATTAATCTGCTTGAAGATGGAATTTATGATTTCAAATTCCACATCTTGAGATTTATGTAGTAAGATTTGTGTGATACGATTGAATAGCTTACCACAGGCCAAGGCTTCCATGTGGTAGATTTTAATACTGTACACCATCAACTGGATATGTAATTAATCTTATTCTGTAAGACTGTTTTAGTTTAGACCCCCAAATTTCCTCTTTCAACTCCCCTTCCCCATTTTCCCAAAGGTTAATTACACAGATTCAAATAGTATTTTGAATGGGCACAATTACATAACCTGACAGTCAAAATAAGAAGCAAAACTGAATATTTGGAGTTTCTCACCAATTTGATTTTTATAATAATACATACTTTTTTTTTTTTTTCTCTGAGGTCCATTCTACCAACTTCTATGCTTGTTGTTATTTTTATGTCCATGAGACATCAGCTAAGATTTGAGGCTATTCTTCTGCAGATACCACTTAAACATAAGATGTGTTTAAGGCTTATATTCTGTTACACAGTATTTTTTTTCAGGGCAATGCATGCTGATTCATATTTCCAAAGGAAAACTCAGAAGTTCTAAATTTCCGTTGCAGATGGACATCTGCCAAAACATTCTATTATTTGGAGACTGCCTTTTCCTTCTCCACCAATGAATCTATAAACAATAACATAGAATGTCACATAAAAGCCTTTCTATTGATATTGCATCCTGTAAACAGCAAAACCAGAAACCGAACTGCAGCCACCAAGAAACAGAGAAAGTGACTCTCGAACCATTTCTCAATGCACTGTTTAATTGGGCTACTAGGAGAACAGGCCTCTCCAGAGACGTAGACAGCTTCTCACTGGCAGACCCACCACGAGCCCAAGCAGCAGCCTCCCCGGGGCACAATATTCTCTCTAGAAACTTAGTGTTTCACTTTTTATCTTTGGAAGAAAAAATCAGCGTCTTAAAAATGTCATCCTTTGGTAAATCATAAATTTGTGCCTCTATGTGCTGCAAAACTAGGTTCCCCTTCCAGCAGACCTGTTCTGCTTGCTTGTCCTTGATGGGCTAGGACCCAGCAGACTTTTTGACCCTTGTAAGTGCATCCAGGTTCAGACAAGGTACTCAGCAAAGATGTCCCTGCAATCCAAAAGCTGAAACTTCTTTAGTTTTCCTGATGAACTGGCTGTCATCTTCTGGCTACAAAATCTTCCTACACCAAGACAGAATTTGCTGAAATCCCAAGAGGATGCTACCTGACCAAAGAAAGCCCCAATTGAGAAGTCACCCAGCTTCAGCCAGAGCTCTGGACCCCGACTTTAAAAACGAGAGCGCTGGCCAGAGCGAGAGACAGCATCTTGGCGGAAGGCGGATGACTTGTTTTCGTTCCAGGCAGGGATTTGGGTTCATTCCTGCTGAGTCAGAAACGCTCACTGCAGTTACAGATGGTTTGTGGCGGCCAGGGCTTCTCGCCCCGTGTCCCAGAGGTTCAGAAAGTGCACTGAGCTGGCATCGCTCACCGCTGTGCTGGGAGGGTCACTGCTTGCAGCACTCGGAACATCAGCATCTTCTCAGCTGCACGGCCACCCCGCCTGTCCCCTGCCAGCCCTGGGGACTGAGTCTCCTTTTCTTCCTCAGTGCTCTTCTCCCAGGTGTCTCCAGCTGGCAGTGCCACAGGGCTCCTTTCTGGTTCCTGCAGACCCCTGGGGTCTGGCAGCATGGGCTGCAGAGGGATTTTCCTGTAACCTCTGCCTGGCAAAGGGTGAATAGAGAGCAGCCGCCTCGTTGTTGTTTCAAATGGGTAGACCCTTCCAGGCGGCCTCGTGCCCCGAAGTCAAACTGAGGTACCGGGTCGGATAGTGTGAGGCAGAGAAATAATCTACAGGGGCTTAATAATAAAGGGGTTGTGTTTCACCAGCACGGTGTGCCTCAGCACCTTCCCAGGGAGAGGCTGTGCCGGCGGGGGAGCGAGGGGGCCGCCGCCAGGGGCAGGGAGCGCTCCCTCTGCCTTCCCTCGGCAGCCGGCACCCCCGGAGCCGGGTGCCGTCACACTGGGAAGCGCTGCGCGTGTTACGGGAACGAGCACGAACACTTCCAGCCAAGGTACTTGATACAAATCTGTTTGCCAAGTAGCTTTGCAGCCTTCTTTGGTTACATTTGAGAGAAATGTTGTTGCTCAAAGGAGAAAACAAGTGGGGATGTTTTCCCTCCCTCACCCTTCCTGTCTGCAGATCCAGGCATCTCTGGTTCTGTAGTTCTCTATAAACAGAAGAAGGAGCTTTTGTGGAGCCTGTTGATAAGAGATACTCCACTACCTCACATCCCACTGACTTTTATTATTATTTTCATGTTTATAACAATATGCTAATGTTGGATCATTTCCTTAAGGTCCCCTGGGATTTGTTTTGCAGTGCAAGGATTGCTCAGGTAGCTGCAGAGACTAAGGGAAGGCCCAGGGCAGAGTAAGGCACGAAAGGGCCAACTGAAGAGAGTTGCTCTTACTCAGCAAGATCTCCGTGTGCAGGCACCACTGCCTCCTGGCCCCAGCGGCAGCCCCAAGGGAGGAGCAAGGAATAACTCGCTCTCCTCTTTATGGGGAACAGTGTGCTAGGAGGCAAAGTGCTTGCAGCCCAGGACAGTGACTGCAGCGAGAGCAGCTGGGGCACAACCTTGGCAGGTACAGAGGCTTCGCCTTGGAGATCCCCCCTCCAGGAAGATGGACAATTTTGCCACCACTTTCCATGGTGCCACCATTTTCCAGGAAGGACAAGGGCAGGAAGCCTAAGTTCTCTTGGCAAAGGCTAAACATTCACACAGGAGAAATTAGATCAGTTGCAAGAACTTTTAGCATTTTGATCAAAAGCGTGAGTAGGAATTCTTGTTGAGAGAATCTGAGCATTTTAGCCAACTCTTCTGTGAAATTTTATCACCAAGGGCAGTTTCAAATGAAAGTCTGTGTCCAACAACAGAATCCCATTTTGTGCCCACTGGCTAATACAGATAGCATCACTGCAAGATGATTCCTGTTTATAATATCAAAGTGAAATGGTGTATGACGAGGGAGAGAAATTGGGAAATAAAGAAATGTACTTAAGGTGTGTAGGGCTTGTGAGTATCTCTTTAAAAGAAGAGAAATTGATGAGGAAAAGTCTGTTTTCAAAGGAGACTCATTTCTATTATATGTGAGTCATACAAAGTGATCTTTGGAGTCAGGGATTTTTCACTGGCATAGCTTGCTTGCTTTGCTAAGAAAAAGAAATATTACTCTATTAAGGTCTGAATTTCACAGGGTTACATCTGCTTTCACTTAATTTCACCAACAGCAATATTTTCTAAATGGATCTATTATTTTTTTTTCCTTTTCTCTCAAAATCTTCGTAGCCTTACTGTCTCCTTCATGCCCCTGACAGAGACAGGATCATAAACTAGCTCAGTCTTATGTCTGACCTAGTACAGCTGCTCATTACAGCTGCTCATTTTGTGTAAAAAAAAAAATTAATATATATATATGTATATATAATATATCCTCTCATTTCTTTCAAAATATCTATGTTCTATCTGCTAAATAACTTACTGGAAGATCAATGAAAAAAAATTTCCATGGGATTCTGGTCAGCTATCTGTTCTGTGTAGTTGGTACAGTACTGATTAATTCAAAATCCAGGATCCTCTCAGTCAGTGCATGGGATGTAGACTGTAATTGCTGCAGAAAGTCCNAAAAAAAAAAAAAAAAAAAAAAGCAAAACTTTATAAATATGTTTTATGCTGTATGTATTTTAGACACATATATAAATATGGGTCTTTATTCTGCCTGGCTGTAGAAAGGTCTTTGCTGCTGTGCTGTGTCCAGTTTAGGTATTGCACTTTAGGAAAAATGCAGAGCAACTGGGGACACTACAGGGAAGGGTGACTGGGGTTCCTAACGATTTACAAAACATGACTGATGAAGAAGGACTGGGAGAGTTACAGCTGTTTAGTCTAAAGAAGAGTAAACTGGAGAGGGACATGAAAATAGCCTTCAAATACGTAAGAAGTGGATGCAGACAGGAAGAGAGTAATCAGTTTGCTATGCCAAGGGGAATTCCACAGGAAAAAGGGGGCTGTAGTTACCACAAAATCTACAGTTTTAGCATTACAACCTAAAAGCAGCTGTCCTGTTTCATCTATCTATGGGCAAACTAGATCTAGCCCTTAGTCTAATTTTGCTACTTTGTGGATTCCTGAATCAGTCCTACCTTATACCTTGTCGTCAGTTCTAGTTGCCAGATGTGAAGTGTTCCCTGAAGTCCTTACTTCTTTTCTTTAACATCCCTCTGCAGGCTGCTTAAGTGAAAAACTGTAAATCAGAAAATACAGTTTATAAAGTATCCAAGGTCCACTTGATAGCAACCCTTGCTCTACAAAGGATTGTTAATATTATTAAACCCACGTGAACTTTCTTTATGTACACTTCCTGCTTTTTGTTTGAATTAGGAGCCGGCTTCTCGCATTATGTTTGTAGAGCATGTAGCTCTGTGTATTAGAATTGTTATCCTTGATTTGACTTCCTACGGCTTGCTGCATGTCTTCTTTACATTAAACAGCACTTGGACTGGGATGTGAACAGCAAAGGACTGGGATCTGAACAGCAAACACCCAGTTGACAGCCAGCTCATGAATGAGTAAAGTGAGGCTGGTAGGAAGAGGCGATGCTCTGAAGAAGCGTAAGGTCCTTCTATAACATCAGAGATTTGCCATGAGACTGTAAGCATATGCATGGAACAATGATTTCACCAATTAATAATCTTTAATGGTGTAGCTTTCATATTTCTCCCTTCTTCCTACACAGGAGATGTTGCAGTGCTTCAGCAGATGCTTGGTATTGGGCGCGAATGAGGAGCTTGAATTGCTGCGCTGGGTCTTACACATAGGGCTGTGATTTATCCCAGTGTAAAATGCTGTGTATAGGGTAGGCACCCTCAGCTCTCCTTCTAGCCTACAGGCACTTCCAGGACACCATCCATCCCATCCCAGGGTGACACCAACAGCAGGGCAGAGAAGCAGTACAGAAGAGCCAAAAAGGGGTGATTAGCTAAGGTACAGACATATGGGGATGCCACTGAACCTAATCTTATCCTTTCTCAAATCTGATGCAGTTTAAACCCGTGACTCAATCCAAACCAGACTACACCTGGAGAGCAATCTATTCCTCTACTTCCCCAGGAACTTTCCTATGTTCCACATTTCCTTTCCCCAAATCAGACTGTACCCAAAGGAAACAACACCTTCACCCGAAGCTTCTGCAAGCGTAGGGCACTGCAGCCCATGGAAGTCTCCCCATGGACTGAGGAACCCCCTTCTGCACCCTGTGCCATTCAGTTTTCATTGCATACAGGACTCAAACTATGTGTGACACGCAAAGTCTGGTAGTCAGCTCTTTCCCCAACTAGGACACCGCAGCAGAATTTGTGTTCTTCTTTATCAATAGTAGGATGAAGGGAATGAGCCTGGAAAACAGAGCTCTGAGAGCCGCTCTCTGGCAGCCTGCGTCTCGCTCACGCCAGACAGAATACCAGCTATTCCGAAAACTAAACTTGACATTTATTGTTTTTGGCAGTGTATCTGTGGCTAGAGTTGAATAAATTAGTCATCAGATAAATTGGTCATGTCGGCTATGAGAGTGGTACCAAAACAAACAAAAATTTTTTAGTGAAATGCATTAAACAAAAGGATCAGCAAATCTTATTTTAAATTCCCCCATGTAACCAATGCATAATTAAGCTTCTAACATGAATGCAATCGTACTGTTCCAGAATATGTGACGATGAAGATCGTATCTTTGAAAGTAAATGGGGATCTCCGCATGTGATTAAAAGTAATTTTGGAATTTCTGGTTCCAAGTACCCAATGGCAAAATCTGAGAAATTCAAAGTCTAATTCTTAAATTACTCCAGTTTTGCTGCCAGGGAAATTCCACAGTATTTGATGGGGTTACACTAGACTCTGTCTGAACCAGGCCCTCAGAACTTAGTCTTATTAAAAATGCATTGTGAAATATCTTTAAAAGAAGATTTGAGGATGTGTTTACAGAAATCATATTCAGTAGCAATTCTTTTGTTATTATTTTGAGGGTATAATACCAGCAATCATGCTCACTTGTTGAGCTTATCCCAAGTATGTTGCCTAAACATCTCTTTTTAAATTTTGTTCCAAAGAGAAAAAAAATATTATTACCTTTATAATTATTCCAGTTATCATTATGTTTATCCCATATTTGTTTGTTTGTGTTTAAAAGTTCTATTATCAGTGTCCCACTCCTGCTTTCTGTTACCCAATCCCACTCCTTGGGATGCTTGTCAAACTCTCTAGCAAAGGACCCAAGTTCTAGGTTATGGAAAAAGACCCACCAGCTGCAACAGTGTGACCAAGCTCCAGTCTGTGAGAGGAAAGAAGCATTTCTTTTAAGTAGGGTGAGGAAGTCAAAAATGATGAGAGGAAACTTCCCGTATCTATTGTTTGCTTCTTAATAGCAGTTCTCTCAGGCCAAAATATTACATTTTGAGTGCATAAAGTCATAGAAGTCAGCAACCAGGCTAACTGGCTTTGTACATAGGGATGCAGTTGTCACTGGCTTCAGTTGCCAGAGTTGCCAAAATCAAATAGCTACAGGATTTGGGGGATCAAACAGCAAGCGCCCCGGCCTAGGACCAGCCAGCACATCCTCTCCATATCACAGACAGTATGCTGACTGCAATGGCAGAATGGCTCAAAAAGACTTCGTTTTAGCAAAAATCATGCCAGCCATCGCTTAACTTCAGGCTTAGATGTGCACATACTCTGAAAGCAGAGAGGTGCTTCTGCCTTTTAGTCCATACTACCATTAGCATAGATCGTAGAATGGGTTTCAGAGAGTCAGGAGCAAGAGACCTCCGAGAGAGAGGTGATTTCCCCCTCCTTTACACTACGGAGCACTTGTTGCCTTGAGATACCTCTCCTAAAAAATGAAAACCCTCATCATTTACCAAGTCACATCTTAAAAACGATTGCTTTTTCCACATTTATTCACCAATGCTGAGCTCAGCAGGTGCACACAGAAAGGATATGTTGTCTGCTCCTGTGCATATGCATCAAATTCCACTGAACAGAGACTACAGAACAAGGTTCATACACATTTATATCCTCAAAGCAGAGTAATTTGATAAGTTTCCTTATGGAAAAGTAGAGGCCTTGTTGAGATCAAATTAGCAATCATCTGGCCAAGAAGAGAACTAAAGTTTAACTTACATTACTGCCTTTTTACAGTAGCTTGTATATAGTTCAATTCCATATCTCTGTTTTAATCCCAGCAATAATGTTCTATGCTTTCTTTTGAAGGATTAGATTGAAGTCAATCTTGTAGTTTTATAGCGAGAGCTGTGCTGCTTTCATTATTACCAGAAACCATAAAGATTTTATAATTGACAAGAAGCAGAGGGCAAATAGTTCTCCACTGAACGCTTAGGGAGTTTGTGCATTTGCCTGCACTTCATGAGGTATTTTCACTGCTCTGCTGATGGTCAGCTGTAGTCACATACTTTGGGGATTATATCTCTCTCATGCAGTGCTCCACAGAGGAACCAAAACACAGGCACTGTGCTCAGTTTGCACTTAGCAGAAACTACTGAAACCAGAGCAAATGTTTATTATAAATTATTATTTTTGGCTTCTAGGAGTGCATCTTGTAAGAGGTGCTGTACATAGGCAGAACAAAAAGGGCAGGCTCCTTCCCAAACAGTTTACAGTCTAGGTAATAAGCTTCAAAAGAAGTGGGGAGATTGATCTCCAAAAGGAGGAAGAAGAGGGAGGTGGAAGAGGATCGAGTTTGTTTGATCATGTTGCTTTAAGAAAAAAAAAAAAGGAAAATATTTCTTTGTATTGGTGCGGTTGGTAGGCTCCTTGTTAAGCTGTTCCTCCAACAGGCTGGCACTTATTCCATCAGGCACCGCTGCATGCCCCAGACTCCCATTTCTTTCTAAAACCTTCTCAGCAGGCACAGCACAGAGGGTCTCCTTTTGAAATGTTTGGTAGTTCACATGTAGTTATGCTACGTGCTCAAGAGAAGCATCAAAATCGCCAGTCAGGCCACACCCAGAATTAAGACGTGAGCCAGAACTGTCAGCAGCGGCGTTTCTGCCACGTAGGAAACGGTGTCGGCAACAGCGGCGAGCAGAGCCGAGATGCCAGCGCCGGCTCGGCACCGTCCCCGGGGCTTCGAGGGGCACTTGCCAGCACTGAGCTTTGCAGGGGGCCAGCCCTGGCATAGCTTTACACGTGCGAAAGAAGCTAGTCCTTCCTCGCTCTGCCTTTTGCACAAAGCCTTGGTGCATCTTACTACAGAAAATAGTCTCTATGATGAAAGTTTCTTTATTTTTCAGATGTTTGACCAGCTTTGGAGCTAGAAAACAAGATGGTGAGAAAGGGGCTAAAGGGACTAAGAGAGAAAATCCCAGGTCTTACCCACAGCACTCTGAAACCCCAAGGGCACTTCCCAAATCATTTAGTGATATCAGAGTTATCAGTAGCACCAGAGTACCTCTCTGGTGTCAGTACAGGAAAGATTCAAATCGTGCCTCCACTCATAACCTCAGACAAGCCACAGCTTTAAATTACTTTATCCGTTCTCTAAGGAAGAAATGATTAAAGCACATAAAAGTTTCAACAGTTTAATTCCTGTATTTTTTACACAGATAGTTTTTTTTCAAGGTTTTTGTGGATTAAAAATAATCCAAGTTTCTTGAGAAAAAGGCAGCAAGACAGCAGAGACTTCCTGGGAGAAAGGTGTCTCTAACTTTTATGCTGTTTGAACTACGTATCTGATGCTCAGAAGACTGTAAGTGGGGAACAATATTATAATTACATAAAGATTGTGTGATCACACAGATTCCCTCTAACTACCACAGATGCAAAGAGACTCAGTGGTGGAGATTGCCCATGCTGTACCAGAAGCCCTCCGAAATGATCAAGGAGCCTGTCTGCTGGTACCACCTAGAAAGAGATTAAGATAGTGCTCCTCTTCTGTAATGTGCTGCTAATTACATAATCTGAAACCTTTATCCCATAAAAAGATTAAGGTTTTCCCCCTTAGTACACTTCATACATCTCACATTTTACTCTTGTTGCTTTAGGTATTTGGAGGAATTAATTTACAAGCTCTGGAAGGGGGCTTTGAAATATGCACCAGTCTGGTCCTAACCTGAGCAACAATTTATGTAGGACACATATCTGAGCTTCTGTCTGAAGAATAAATAGACCATTTCTTTAACTCTGCGTCTTGCTTTCGTGCTAATAATCTACTAGCTATTGTCCATTAATATATGTGTTATGGGAGCTGTTGATGTGGCCAGTGTCACATGAAACTAGGGTCCGGGAAACAACCGTTAGGGAAAGAACTTTATGTACATGCATCAACAATTGCCTTGTGTGTCAGGGATAAAAATCCGCAGTTCTCAAAATTTGGTTCTTTAATCTCTTTGTTAAATTATGTTGTGCCCTCACTTAATTCCCCTTATTCATTTTTGCTGTATACCTCCACTTTAGGTAAATCTCAAATATATGGTGAAAAAGTAATGAAAATATGCTTAGAATTAATAACCCTGGGTCATTTTTATTGAGTAGTCCAGATAGAATGACTGGAAGGCCTTCAGATATTTAATAAATTATTCATAAAGAAGAGTTAGTTAATTCTACTTAACAGACAATGGTGACTGCTGTTCCTTATGCTTTTCTTTTTATTATTTTTAAAAGGTCTATCTTCCTGACTTGCCACCAAGTGTAGAAAGATGGCAATAATCACAGCTAGGATTTATTACTCAAATCAAAATTACTGTGTGTATGGTACTTTCCTCACCTAAAGACAAAGAGGACAGCAAAGTGTCACGTTATCCAGGCACAGCTGCTTTCCTCTGTCCTCATTTCCTCTCATTCTTTATGCTGGCTTTGTCACCTGGACTTTCCTTAGAAAAAGATGAGGTTTTATGGTGGATAATCCTTTTCATACTTGGAATGTGCAACAAAGTGAAACTTCTCTTTTGTTCTCATTTATAGCATATATTTTTTGCTACAAATTTAAGTCATATTTCTCTCAATAGAGATTCAAAAGTTCATTGGTAAAAAAAAAATGAGAACAAATCAACCAGAAGTTCAATGCCATTATGACTAAGACCTGTAAGACTATACAAAGCCCACATGGCTCCACAATACACAAAACATTATCAAACATTGTTTATATGTTTAATTTGAAACCCATCTTGCATAACCCTTGAATGTTAGCATGCAAGATTATAGTTTAAGATTACACTCAACACTTGTTAATCTGCTTATATCTTCCCTAAGCAATATCAGTGAAAGAGTGTACAGCAAGACCAATCCCATAGACCTGTTTTTATGTAATTCTGGGGCAGGACATCTCAATAAAAAGAGAGCTAGTAAATAGTACTTATTTTCATAAGGCTGAGAACGCTAGAGAAGAGTGACCTTACTGCACTGTGGTACATATCAGCTAGGACAGGATTCTCATTCAGGAAGGACAGGGGCCTTCATGGATCTTGGAAAAAAATCTAAAAATAATCTCACAGATAATGTTGCACAATTAGGAATACTTTTGTATGCACATAGTTTCAATAGCTCTTGTAGATCTGCCAGTATCAGCAGAGCTCCTGTTTGCTAGCTATGTTAACAACACACTGAGCACTAGCACATTCACAGCAGATCCCTGCAAATCCCTACTGAGAACATCCTTGACAAAAAGCCATTCATAGCAATTTAGTGAGTGTATTGGACCTTTGCTTTAGGATTTCATCAAATTCATATTGCTATTATGGAGTTGAACAGGTCAAAAGTCTCTAAAAAATAGAGGTATACAACATCTAAGTGCAACTGTCATTGCCTTCCTCTCTATCAGGAAAGACATTGGATTGATTTGGCGTGACTAATCTGTACTGGCTCTTCACCCAGCTCTTCAGTGTCTTACAGGTGTTGGCAGAGAGTTTATTTGACTACCTGTTGCAAACATTTCTCAGCAATTGCAGTTAAGCTAGGGAACCTACAATTTCCTGTTGTTCTTTTTAAGGTTTGGCACTGTTTGCTGTTTTCCAGGCTTCTGTCACTTTACAAATCCTCCATGGGCTTTTGAAGGTTCTGCCTTTACCATTAAATAATAAGTAAAAATTTCATAAGTAAAACAGGTCAGTCTGGTATGTAGGACTTCTTAGGGCACACTCTGGATTTGTCTTGGGGAGACCTGGTTGGTATAGCCCAAACTGAGCCATAAACTTGTAAAATTGGTGGTTAGAGGTCTAATGCCGGAGCTCACTGCTTGAACCTCTTCTATCTAAAAGCGTACGTGCACTAAAAATTACATGAACATTTCTAAGACTGCTCCACACTCATTATCTCCTTCCAGGCTTCATACAGGACATCTCTCTTCATCCCATAAAACAACAGTAGTCTGCCAGCAGTGTGGCACACTTCGCTGGCTGAATGCCCATGGAGAAATTAATGCCTTGCCAATGTGTCACGCAGAGAGGACGTAGCAAAGGCAGTGAACTTAAAAGTCCCATAAAGTCCTATCAAATCGCCACCACTTTTTAAAACAATTGCTTATACAAAAGGGACACTTCAGAAGGTAATATTATGTCACCAATATGTAGCATTTAAAATGCACCATTCTCAATCAGAGGAAAAGTTTAGATATCTAGAAATCTAGATATTTTTTAGACCAGATTGTTACCTAATACTTCATATGATAGCAGGCAGAAATCAGGAAGCTTTAGGTCACAGATTTCCTTCAAATTATGCCTTATAATGTGGGATGGGAGGGCAACTCTCTCAACCTTGTTGAGTATCCATCACACAGTACACTCAAAAACTATGCTCTTGTGGCTCTCTGTCACGCCAAGTCCTGCTCTCAGAGGCATTTCTGAAGGTTAAAGGGAAAGTCCTTTGAAGGCTGAAGCAAGGTTTGCTTACACCAACAGATTAAGATAACTTAGCCCCAGCTTCCTTTGCTATGTGAGAGCTTTTGTTCTAGAATAATGCAAAGGGTATTCAAATTTGAATTAAATCTAAGCAGGGCCAAAGAAAACAAGCAAAGTCGCTTTCAGCTTGGTTTATCAAGGTATTGCACTTTGTTTTTGCAGTATTTTTCTTCCTTTTATATGGATTCTTTGGATCTGCTTCCCTCTAAAGGCCATTTAATGAATTATACTATTGACCATTATCATCAAGCAAGGCTTAATATTAAAACAGTACTCAGATGTATTCCCTATCTGGAAAGGTATCATCTGAGCTATATCAATGAGAGGAATAAATACTTAAAAGGTTACTTCTCATTGTAAGAGAGTTTGAAAGAAATAAGATTTAAGTAAAAGATTTATACAAAGTTTATTGGTGAATAGGGCTTTTCCTGATAAAATCTATCTACGCTGGTCTCCAAAGCACATGTGCTCTTGAAGTAGATCCATATTATACAGTACAGTAAGGGAAGCACAAAAGTGAATTGACTTGTCTGAGCCAGAAGCCAGAAGCCAGAATCCATCCGTCCTCATTCCCAGCCCAGCGCTCAGAATGGTAAGTGAACACCCTTACGTGTTTGACCTCTTAGGCAAAGCAGTAATATTAGTGCAGCTTTGTGTAATCCTGGGTAAAGAACTTCCTGGTGTAGTAGAGTTTAGGGAGATTATGTGTTGCCCCTAAAGTGTCACTGCTCTCTTATGTGCTGCACTTTATACCTACAGTGTTCAATTAAGACAAATCTCGAGGATACTACAGAAAGCCAGCTGGTCTCACAACTTGGTTATAATCATGAAATAAGTTAAAAGCACAGTGAATTTAGCATGGCTTAAGCCAGCAGGGGTAAAGGATGGAGAAAGGTAGGATGGATCCCATATTTCATTTCCTTTATAAGCTAAGCAGTCACCTCACTGTGCGTCAATGAGACTCTACCCTCTCTTCAGGGTGAAGTCAAGATTTTGGGTCAAAAGAGATGGAGCTACCTCTTTCTGTAGCTTTGATGCTGAGATCTAAGTGCCATGAATCTGAGACCTTTAACCAGGTCCTTGGACTCCTGCTGCATTCAGTGGCTAAAGAGATGCCCACAGCCAAGGTGACATACTCAGTCAATGGTCATTTTGCCTGCTTAGTTAGAAAAAAGGAAGGAGGAGGTGAAGGTTTACTTGTCTGTTGCTTGGGCATAGCGTGAGAAATAGGGTAATCTCTGCGTGTACTTGTAGTCTGAGTGACAAACAGCATTGGTCAGCATTTGTGTTCTGCTTCAGAAGTGGATAGATCTCCCTCTCCAGAAGGAGAGGGGACTGAACATCTCTTACAAATCCTCTCCGTAGTGGGATCACAGAGCAGTTATATTCCTGAATTTAGTTGCATGAGCCTGAATTTGAGAGCAGGTCTCATCTAACTGTAGCTGTCTAGAGAATAGGGAGCAGCTCAGATGTTTAAACACAGGCATCTGGATGCCATTTTAGAAGCCCTTAAAATATGAGACTTTCCACGCACAAGGCGAATATGGCATGGGAGACTCACAGCCTGCAGTCATGGCACAGGAGAGCTTTGAAAATGGCACTAGTCACGTATATTTAGACACCGCACTTGCTCTTTAGGTGTCTTTCTAATGTCTAATCCCCTAATCAGGGATTGTCCTCTTCCTTTTTCACTTTCTCTTTTGCTTTCCCTTGCACCAACTCAAACTGGCTGTGCCATGCCCCAGGGAGGTGACAAGGGAGGAACACACAGTGCTTTAGCCAGTTCATTCCAGATGTGAGGTACTGACTGTGTGACTCCCAGCTGTTTTGGATCCCAGTCTTAGACAGTCCAGCTGTCCTAAGTAGAAATAACAGGATGCCCATCTTGCTGCTGAGGCCTGGGACCTTTGAGGCCTCCACCATCACTGTCCACACCATGTCTTTCAGTTCACTTCCAGGATCTCCTTTAGCAAGAGCAGACTCCTTTTTTTTCTGAAACATAAGCCTGAGTGTAATTCTGAGGGCAGTCACTACTCGTAGGCAACAACTCCCACCCCACAGTCCTTTAGCACTCTCCAACCAGGCTTTGCACCACAAAGTATCCCCCATAGACCCTCATCCTATACTGGATGTGAAAATCATGCCTTCAGTTTCATGCTATAAAAACAATGTGCTGGACTGAAAAAGATACCTCAGAAAAATGCTAGGTATGCCTTAGGGCAACTGTTTGGGTCTGGGACAGCTCCAAACCAAAGGATGTGATCACAGACAATTTGCTTTAGCAAAAGTTAGAGGGAGGATATAAGCCACCCGGCAAATCCTGGCTGGGAGCACAGGCTCGGCCCCAGGAGTAGGTGCCTTCAGCTATGCGGGTGTAGCAGGCAGCTCTTACGCCTTTAGGACCCTAACGAAGCTCTGCATGAACAGAGAGCGCAGCGAGCCGGTCCCACTTACTGCGCAGCTCTTTTGAAAATCCCTCTCTCACACAAGAAAGCTCTTTCATTTGCTAGCAGAGCCACTGCTACTAGGGACCTGTCCAAAGCATTAGTGACACAGCTATCGTGAAGGAAATCTTCTAGAGATCTTTACCATCCTCAAAGACGTCAGAGCACATTCAAAACAAAACCACCTTGATGATTGACGTTCTTTGAAGCTCTGAATGCTGAACTATAATGCCTTTTCGTGAAGGCACATCCCCTTCGCCCTTCAAGCTGGCCACAAATCTAAGTGTTTCTCAAGACTACTTACCTTTGGTTTATGCACCTTGCAATCCTCTGCACTTGCTGCTGCTGCTGCTACAGGGTGTATTGCTACATGCCTAGCACTTTCTGAGGGCAGACAAAGCCCATACAAGCAACAAGACATTCAAAGTTGATACATGAGAAATTGTTAAAATACACAAGAGAGCACACGTTGCCACAGGTGATTTGGAACAGCTACAAAACATAAGACATAACCAGTTTTGCAAGAACTGTGTCCAGGCTATTTACAGAGTCCAAACCTCTGTGAGAGACTTCTGTGAGAAGATAAAACAATATGAAGTAAAATGAGATATCCTGAATACAGGTAGTATTATTTACAAAAAACCTTGATGTTCTTTCTACCGGAGATAAGAGTTATTAAATGGTTTTGCAATGGGAAAGTGTAAGATAAATCTTCCACCAAGAAGTGGTTCATAGAAAGAAACTGTATAAAGTCAGCAATAATTTATCTGTTGGGAATCCAAGTATGGCTACAGCAGGAGCTCAGCCCAGTGGAATAAACAGATATACAGGGTAGTAACTAGCTTCATCAGAAAGCATCATTCATGGTATGAATGACTTGCAGAAAGAGCTGTTCTCTGAGGCACGTGTCAGATCTGAAGGTCACTCAGATTAGCTGTTCAGGAGGTTCCTGTCCAAATAAGTGTGCAGAAAGTGCAAACAATTAGTCCTAGCTCTTCCCATTCAGGTAAAACACTATTCTGAAAATGGAAATAAAAAGATATCACCTTCTTTAAAATACCCTATGATTAGAAAGTACCAGATCATCATCTCTGAAGATATAACTCCTCTGTTATCAAAAAAGAATAGGGGCAAAGAGAGCAATAAGAATTAAATAACTAGTTTCTGCTCCCCCTGCAGTCAAGACAAAGGGACAACTCATTCCATGTATTTCAGAGAACTGCTTTTGGGTATGATGTCCTTCCTCTTCATTGTATCTCTCTTGCCTACAAGGAAAGCCTAGAGAACTAGCATAAACTACCGCCTGAAATTTTAGTCTGCTCAAGTTAGGCTAGATGAAACACAACTAAACAGTGCAGGTTTCCTATGCTGTGTTTCCTCCTGGATTTAGGAAGATCATCTCTTCAGAGGCTGATTTAGGTACATAGCTGTGACACTGACAGATGGCCACAGAGTGCTATTTGTAATGGTCATTTGGTAACTACGTGCCTCCCTTGGCTGCTAGTGCAAATAATTTTAGTACCAAAATCTGAAAGTACTGTTCTAATATGTGGATGTTATGCTCCTTAGTTTTTCGCATCTCTTAAGTGTTGAATACACAGGAGTTGCAAAGCCTAGTTTTATTACAGGTTTCCAGGGAGTGAAGTACCATATACTGATGTCAAGAAATTCCTGGCAAATTTGAGGAGAAAGGTCACAGAAGTGCAGTCTCATGATCTTAGGACCACTAGATCATTACCAAAAACATCACAGCAAGTGAGAACTGCTTAAGTACTAGGGATGTGGAGGCCACCAACACCTTTCCCTCAGCCAAGTGCCCAGATACCAGAGTGAAGATTTTCACCCACCCTCTAGCGGAATTTCCCTCCATTGCCTGGGAGAAAGCTTAAGTTTAAATGAAAGTTGAAATATTCCTCACAGAAGTATTTTGGTGAAGGGAAATGAATCTGGGTCAAAAAGACTGTCGTGATGGCCCATATTTGATTCCAGGCTTTTAACACATACATTGTTTTGCTTTGTATTTTCCAGTCTGCCCATGCCTACAGAGATCACCGATTTCAAAGGCTGGGTGGGAAGCAGGAGTAGTTTCACACACTAATACTGGAATTTCCAAATGTGGTGTCCCTATCGCTCTTGCAGTCCAGGCTGTTACACACGTCCTGGTAACTGCCAAGACAAAGCAAGAGTTTTAGAACGGGAAGACACAGTATATTCTAGAGAGAAAGAGCTACTGCAAAGAAAAAAAAAAAAGGGTGACTTAAGATACAGCACATAAAAAGTCACTGAGCACTGAGAAAAGATGCAGAATTGTCTTCCAGCTACTACAAGGCTCAGATGTAAGAAAAAATTTAATACAGTATGATGAAAACAAACGCTGACATGAGCTCAGCAGGACCATGGACGAGGTCATTTAGTGTGATTTACTTTTAATTGTGTTGAAAGGCTAGAGTGTAAAAACGCTCGGCAAACCTATGCTTGGGAGGCCAAGCTGTGGAAAAACAAAGTTGAATTAAGTACTTGTTCACTAATTCTAAATAAAAAGTCATTTAAATAAATGCTCAGTTTCAGAGGATTAGACAACTGTCTGGTCTTGGAATTGTCTGGATTTGCAAGTGTAGCAAATCACTGCTGTTGGCTGTTGGCTCAGCATTATATAATGGCAGGGGAAAAAAAAAGACAGCACTTCTCATACCTGGCTCCTACACCTGCAAGAACAAGGATGTATTTCCTGTCTGCAATAGCAATGTGCTGTTGATTGCCATTTTGCATGGAACTTCTTTAGGACAGAGGGGTGACAGACAGCTTTATGAGACCTGAACGGAACAAGGCAGATGGGCATTTCATCAGGTTAACAACGTGCTTGCTCCTTTGTCCCTCTCACCAAAAGGAGAATGAATCACCGTGTCCAGAAAGCTCCCGCAGCCATTTTACACTTAAGATACAACTGAGGCATGAATCCTCAGGAGCAGATGTGATTTGGCCTGTAACACCTGAAACATTTCAGCACAGAGGCAGCTGAGGCAGCTGACAGGGAAAAATTGGACTCAGGGATAAATATAATAGGGTCAAGCTGAACAAGTTAGAATGGAGGAATATGGTGATCTGTATTCTTGTCTATGAAAAGGGAAAAGATGAATACACACACACACAAAAAAAAGAAACAGAAGTGGCGGCAGAAGAGTGAAAAGAGAGCAAAGAACCTCAGGTAGGAGATGAAGCAGGTGAAAAGCAGTTCTCTTTCGCCATGGCAATGCTGTGAAGCGCTAGCGAATGCCTGCAAAAGGCAGGCAGGGAGCCGAAGAGCACCGTGATGTCTGCCCAGCAAGCACTCACACAGCGTTCACGCGGCAAGGTTTGCACGAGCAGACTTTACACAGGAAAAGCATTGTTTTTTTTTAAGAGAAGACTGGTCACATTGGAATCCTGTTGCCCCACCAAACACCAAAACAAACCAGACATCTCTGTGCGGTGACTTTGCACAGAACATGTCTCAAAAAATTCAGATCAACTCCTGCCATTTCACAGCAGACAACGTAGCAAGAACAGGTCCAAAGCTATCTCTCAGTGCACAGCTTAAAGGCACCTTAATCACCCCCCAGTTCTACAAACACCAAGACACCAAGGCTCCTTAGCAGCCTGCTGAGCACTGGAAGGGCCCAGTCCCGGAGGCCTGAGCAGCGGCAGCCAGCCGTGCCTTCCTCCAAAAGGCGGCTAATGACTAGATGAACAAGATCTACATGAACCGATATCTGAATAGATGGCAATAATTCAAGCGAAGGCAGTAAGAGGAAATGCCAAGGTAAACACATTCCACCGGACCTGCATCTAAGTGTGAAATTTCACCCTGCCATGAATAACACAATAAATGTAAACGTTGTGTTTGCCCAGGTACTGGTCAAACACACTTTGATTCCTTCTCCCTAAGGAGCAGATGGGGAGCAAATGTTGCATCCCAGCTCCTTAGCCCCAAAGGCAAGTCTGCAGGAATCCTGCTGCCCACTGCTCCCCATTGCCTGGGGAAAGAGATGCTCCCAGAGCGCACCCCGAGCCAACAGGTTATATAAACTTGGCAGCCCCTGGGGACATGATGAGCAAAGGGCTCCTTCCCCTTGCCGCAGGCAGCATTTCTGTGGCGTTCAGACTGTCCGCAGTCCTGCAGCAGGCCTTGATCCCACCATACTTTGAGGCCCGACCTTGCCACACACATAACAGCCAACCCACTGGTTATGCTGAAAGCTGATTTTTGAGTTGTGTCTATACATTATCAGCCGAAGGCCAGGCTCGCCTAGGCACAGCTGGAGCAGGCACGGTCTGAGAGGGAATAAATCATTCCAAAGGCTGATCACAGGGGTGTCCACAGACAGGAGATGACACAGCGGGAGACCAAAATGCAGGCAGCACGTGTAGATTACCACTGGTTCAGAAAGTTGCCCTTCCAGACATAGCCACTGATTTCAACAGCACTGCCTCTGGAGTTAAGCAGTATGTGGGAGATGGGACTGACCCCACTAATTTTAGCGGTCCAAAAGGTATGTCTAAATTAATCAGCTTAAACTCCTTCTGCAATAAGTAAAGGAAGATAGGCATCCCCAGAGGGCCATTTAATATGAAATAAATGGGATAGATCCCCCTTTGGAAGCATCCCTCCCTCTCTACAGACTAGATAGGGAGCTCAGGGTCACTGGCTTAGACTGAATACTTAATCTTTAGACAGTCAAGTTAGAAAAGACAAATCCCATCCAAAATGAGCAGGCGGCTCAGATGTGGTTCATACGTGAGACCTGGGGCTCACACATCACAGGTTTCTCCATTGCGCAGTGAACTAGTCTTTCTCGCGAAGGGACTGCAGGTCTCACTTTGCTCTGCCTTCCCAGCTAAGAGCCAAACAGCCAGGAGTGCTGTCAGGTTCTTCCTCAGCCCCAGCCCCTGCTTTCCACGCCTGTGGTTTCTCTGCCAACCCATAGCATATCCCAAAGTGCCACGTATTTCCTTGTCCCTGGCATCCACTGAAGTTTATTTCTTTTACCGTTCTTTGACCTAGCCCTCCTATTGCATCCCCATCTTTCCACTATTCTCTTGCAGAGTATCTTTAAGCATGAACAGACCCTTTCCTCTAGTACTGTGGAGTTTGAGAGCTTGCAAGAAATTCCACAAAACAATTTTTTGCCATTCTCCAGAAATCCCAGGCACCCTGCTACTGTTAGATGACAATAGAGAAATGTGTAGATTCACATCCAGGACGAGCAGGAGTTCAGGAGGCTGAATTGTCCTTCAGGTCCACAGGAGCTGGGCGCCAGCACCTGATTCCCATGGTCCAGGCTAGGAGACGGAAGAGCCCATGGCTCCCAAGCCAAGAGCCCGGTCAGAGCTGCAAGATCCATATTTTGGGGGATCCGATAGTGGCCAGGAGGGGCAGCAGCTGCTGGGCACCCTGCTCACCTGAGGTGACTGGCGACACAGGGAAAGCGTTAATATACATTGTTGGTCTATGGAAGGTACAAAGAGTAGCCTGCTATCTTTGCTTTTTGAATACTGAAATATAATTCGTTGACGCAAGTGTTCGTTTGCTGTTCACTCGCTGACACTTAGCCAGCATGCAGCATCTGCATGATCACGCTTGTACGGCACGTGCGCACGCCGTGCCCGTGGAAGGTGAGCACCTTATGAAAACCTGCTGCGACCATACGGGCTGGGGACTCTGCTCACCGCCTCCCTCATTTTATTCTATGCTGTTTGAATGAGGATTTTAGAAAAGGTGTCATTCGGATGAATTGGATAGAGCCATTCAGAGACGGGAACATGCCGATGCCGTGTGGAAAGTTAGTCCTACTCTTCTTAAGCCCTTCATACGAGTTTCAGATAAAGAGCCTGCAGTACAAGTGGGAGCATTGATAGCTCTTATTTCACTAACTGAAATGACCGTCCTTCCAAGATCAGACCACTAAGGCCAAGCACTTATGTTGCTTGGGTTATCAGTCTGCCACATTTCACCTTGCTCAGGAAGAAAACATGTGTGACGTAGCCCTGAAAAATAGAATTTCCTCTTACAAGTGAAATAGTCCTGGCTTGTTTGCTTTCTTATGACTGCAAATAAGACTGGATTATTAATTCAAACCTGCATAAATCTCAGTGCCACTGAAGCTACCTGAGTGACACTGTAAAGCTGCCATAGTTGAGCTCATCCGACTTGCCAGGTCACTTGCTACTCTGGCTCTTCCAGACAAACAGATAGCAGTAGGGCTTTTTTTTTGTTTTTTGCTTTTTTTTTAATCTTTGCTTGCTTTGTGTTTCAGGCAATTTATTTCAAAGCCACATTTGACTGAAATCACACAATCGAATAGATAACACATCAGCTGATAACTTCCCAGTTCAGTAGCCCTTCGCACCAAGATCTTTCCTGATCATAATCCAGGGAACAGTCGGTATCTAACAAACTGGTCGCTGTGCTAAGGGTGCTCTAGGGAAATTAAAAGAGGACTGCCCTGGGTAGAGGTCAGTCATTTTTCCTTATGACTTGCATATGCCATTTTTTTTTTTTTTTCCCAGAAGAGGGCGCAAAATTCATGTGTAGCAACATTAAAGAAACACATTTCTGCTGGGCACATAGCAAAATTTTGAAGAATGTTTCTATTTTTATTCTTAAATGTGTGATTACAAACTAAGTGTAGCGGAAATCCTGTTCCTTGGCACCTACAATATAGATGACTGCATGTGAATCAGTCAGTCTGGTTGCTTTCATAGTCAGTAGAAAGAGCCAATTCAAGGTTACAGTTCATTGCATTTCCCGGACACGTACATTTATCAGCTGCGTAGCTCTCCAGACTCCTTGGAATACCACACCTAGAGCTCCATAGGCTCCTGTGAGGCTTGAACATTGACCAAACCTGTTAGACATCTTCAATAAGAGGCCTAAATGTGGATCTCAATCCCCTATCTGGGACGGACTTCACCCAACCTGTTTTAGTTAGTTTCACTTTTAGTTAGTTAGTTCCCCTTTCCTGACTGTAAAAAGATCAGTTTGACCAGCTCAGACACAGACATCCATCCTTTGGACCCCTCAGTGAGAGGGAAACCCACCCATAGGGAGTGGATTAGATGCCTATGCTTCCTTTGCCAGGTAACACCCGGCACTGACAGACAGGGACAGGACTGCCCTCATTGCACTTGCAGCCAAAAAACAATTATTAAACAATTATTACACCATACTCCATGTATATCAAAGCATACTTAGGAAAAGCTCTCACCATTTCCCTTGAGGGGCTGGTATTAGCATCATGCTAGTGACCAGAGAATCCCGTCAGAGATCAGGATCAAGAGGCCTTTGAGCAGAAGTAACTGTGCAAATGGTGTGGAAGGGAAGGGAGTGGAAGCAGAGCTTCCCTGCGGTTACGGCACACGCTCGCCAAAGCCCAGCTCAAGAGCTGCCTTCACTCGTGTCTCGGCAATTGCCCTTACCACTTCCCTTGGCCGCTGCCAGAGCTCGGTAGACTTCACAGACCATGGGGTCTTAAGGAGGGGCTGAAAGCTTGAATTAAGCCCTCCCTCTAAAATCTTCCTCATCACCGTTCACACAAAATAATGGTCCAGTACGGATGGTTATTCAGAAGAATGACTCATTTCGGAGATGTTTGTGCAGTGTAGATTGTATCACCTCAATTGTTTATGATACAATCTTCAAACAGCAGCTTTGTGATTTATGTGTTCACCGAGCGTTGCTTTCAGCTTGAAGGTGTAGCTCTGCTCCTCGAGCACATACAGAGCAGTCGCCTCACAGAATTTCTTCTGCTGTAGTGTTTTTGCACACTCAGGTGCAGCACATTTTTAGCTGTGTTCCAGCCAAATGGGGAGGCTGCAGACTGTGCCCCCCTTTTGCCTCAGCCCAGGAAGGTGGAGAATATTCTGCATTTCTCTGAGGTCTCCCATATGAAGATCACTTCCCAGGCACAGGTGCATTTGAAACCCAGCTGTGTCCCAGCAACCTAGGATAGTTCATAATTTCTTAGTGGTATTGTCTTAGTGTGTGAAACAACAAAAAAGAAGTCAAAGAGAAATTCAAGAGAATGCCAATGCATAAAGTGAAGTCAACCCTGACCTAACACAGTTTAGAGATCCTCTCAGGAAAGAGTGGGAGAAATGGGTTTGGGAACTGAAGGAACAGCATTCACATTAAGATTAAGATGTTCATTCTTCACGGCTCCAAATAAACAAACCAAACCAAAACACCAGGATCAGGTTCCTAGGAAGAAAGAAACACCGGCAATTGTTTTGGATTATGAACTCTTTAGTGAGCTGGCCATGGGCAGGAATCACTCAGATGAGGCCATAAACAGTGCAAAAATAATAGCACAAACCAACAAATGGCCTTTTTGAAGGGTGATGCTAAATAATCTATAAATAATTATACAGGGCTATTACCAAAGCGCTGATATTCCCAAGCTCACAAATGCACCGGGACAGCAGCGCTGAAGCCCCAGGAGGTGGTGGGTCGCTACGCTCCAGCCCTACAGAGCATGCCCACAGAAATGCTGAGCGCAACCCTTATTGCCCATTTGAGCTTGAGATATCTTAACTAGCCAGGCGTGACTGCTGCCATAAAAAAAAAAAGAGTAAAATCTGCAACAGACATTGACATCCAAATGGAAAAGGACCTCAGAAATCACATGAAACACCTCGCAGTTCAAGGCTACTGCCGCGCTGTTGAAAATAAATGGAGATTGCTCCCGCGTATATTACTTCCCCATTACAAAAATGGGAGCTGTTGCACAAACAGCTCAGGTGAACATGTCATTCCTCACCGCAGAGCGCTGCTGAAGGGAACCTCATGAGAGACCCACGAGTTGCAGAGGGCTCATTTGGGAAATATCCCCTAATAGATTAAACACACTAGCACAGGTCCTTACTAACAAGAACACATGCTGCACAGAAGAAAAAAAGGAAATAGAAATATGAAAAGGAAAATACTAACAAAAATGCTTGTCCTAATGGACACGTTTAGGCCAGGTATATTTTAAACAAAACTATGAAGATAGTACCTCTCTGTTTGCAAGTAAATCTAGACAATTCCTGACAAAGTTAAGGTATTGCTGGGATTTATTACACACCCATCCCACTTTTAGTGATGAAAACTTCTAGGGATAGGTGGTAAGTAGTAGTTTGCGGAAATATCTAGTGCAGAAGAAACTGTGAAAAATAGGAGAAGCTCTATGAGCAGGTAACTCATAGGCAGCCACTAGCTGTAGCTCATAGCTACTAATTGCTGTGAGGAGAGGGAAAAGCACAATTTTATCTACCAAGCAGGGGTGGAGTAGGATTGCTCCCTTGTCCGGCTTAAATCTCTCTCACTTTCTCTCACGATTTGGCTTTATCAGCTTGTAGTGGTGTTGCTTATTTATTGAGCTGTGTTACGTATTTATTTTTTTAAGAAAAGTTGAAACAGTGGCTGGAGGTGTTACTGGCTAATAATTTTGGCCCTGTATCAAGCAAATTGACTTTTTTATATCCCTGGTCTATATCATATATCTCAGACTAGGAAAGAGAGAGCAGACTCTTACCAGAATTGTTATGAATCACAGTCTCCCAGTATATACAAATATGCGCATGTGAGTTTGTGTGTTTTGCTTCAAGATGCAAGAGATTTTCTCTGTAAAAGATTAGTGGTTTTCTTTCAGTTCGTTTGATAACCTGCAGGGCAAATTCTGCTCTCAGGGACACATCCTAGTCTAATGACTTTATTATATTTACCTGTCTGTATTAATATATTCAATGGTGCATGTGCCACAGAAAAGACTAGGGATAATTTCTTGGCATGATGAGCATGTGGCATGAATCATCCCATTAAGCACAGCCACAGGTTTTGATGTACTTAAGGGAGGACTTCCTCCAGTGAGTTTAAAGTTCAGAAGTTCAAAGGCACTTCTCATTAGAAATTAACCATAACACTTCAAAAACTGGAAGGGAACAACCTACTGCACGCCTGAGAAACCTGGCAGTGTTTCTCCTCCCAGGCCAGCGGACGGTGGTGGGCAGAGAAGTTCCCCAGAGAAGAGGCCCTGATCTGAGGGAAAGCACAAACTGCAGAGCTACCTCTGGCGCTTCTCCTTGGAAGACACAGCCCTTCGGCTTCTCCAAGCCTTGCTTGGAGAGCAAGGTCTGCAAGGCAAGCTGTGACAAGCTGTGTTTTATAGCTAGTTGGATTGCCCTGACCACGTGGTAGATATCTGCTGGGCATCTAGATAGAGCTGTGGGCAGATGGACGGGAGCGCTGCGCTTGTAGGGCTCACGACACGCTTCTGCTGCTTCCTCACGCTCTGACAGGGGACCAGTGCTGTCCTCACGCACCTTGAGACTCCCGGACCGAGACCGGGGCGCCTGCGGCTGTGAGAAGGGCCATCTCTAGCTTTCTCCCAGGCCGCTTCCACCGAGTCACTGGATTCCCATCCACAGGGTCTGAGCACCCTTGAGACATCATAAAGCCCTGAAAAAGTTGAAGCAAATCTCAAACTCTTCTGTCCTTTCCGGTGCGGCAGGGCAAACCCTCAGCTGACACGTGGAGGTAGCAGCTCCATCACTAACGCGTCTCTGGGCAGACAGCCTGGCGGCAGTTCGGAACGAGTCCAAGGGTGCCTCCGTTCGCTGCCAGAAGCTGGGAAGACACCGCAAGTTTAGCGGAGGGGCTGTTCCCGCGCCCGCAAGGCAGGCGCCGTGGCGGGCCGGGGCTGAGCCCGGGAGCCAAGGCCTCGCGCCGTAGCACCGCGGGGCCAGAGCAAGCAGCCCCACGCGCACGAGGAGCTGGGGCGCCGGGAAGAGCCATCCAGGCCCAGGGCGATATTGAGCTGGTGGAGCGGGCGAGCCGCGGGCAGGCAGTCGGTGCAGAGCACGTGCCTTCCTGCTTAATTCAAATAACAGGAAAACAACCTTTTGCTGAACATATGTGAGGGCTGCGTTTTCCCCTCGCTTTAGCTTTTCTTTTCCACCCTTTAAGCTTGATCTGCCAAAAAAATACAATTTCTGCTTCTCCTCTGATCCCCTTATGGAGAGCTAGGGAACAAAGCTGGGCTGATACTCGTGGCTTGAGGCCAGTGTCCCCCTGAAGCGGTGCAGTGAAACGCAGCACAGCAGGCAGGAGAGGGGGAGCTGCACCCTGGGACCTGCTCCGGAAATCTAACAGCGAGGGGATATTCAGCACAGGGCCTCATGCTGCCAGTGCTGGAAAAGTTATGATGGATCTGGATAAAGGCTTCAGGAAAGCCCAGTAACCTCCAGGGGGACCTCAGCTTGAGTTTAGGTACTATTTGGGATGGGAGGAAAACTGGAACTGGTTCAGGTAGGTGATACCAAAATCAATATTTCCACAGCTCGGGGCATGTGACGTGGCGCTGGCAGGAGCCCAGCGAGCACAATGGCTGGCACGGAGCGGGAGCTGCCGCAGCCTTGGGCGCGCAGCGCCGCCGAGACCTGCGCCCGGGCGCCCACGGGCCGGCCGCCGCGCCGCACTTCCCTCGTGGCCAGCAAAAATCCGCCCCTAACGCGGCACGTCTGCCTAAGCTGCCTTGAATCTGCGCAAAGCGGGCTCTGTGCAAACCAGGTGGGTCCCTGCAAATCGGGCTGCATTCATGACCACGCAGTGAATTTCCCACGTGAGGATGGTTTGCATTTTGTACTGAAGTACACTGTTGTGCATTAACAGTAGAGCAGGTATTGACACAAGCACCTTCTTGGTCTGAAATCTAAAATTTGTATCAGATTCTTAAAGATTCTGCAAAGCTACAGATTCTTAAAAGCTACAACAGAACTCTAGCTTTTATGTAGTAGATTACTTACTACTCTTTTACTGAACCAGGTTTTTCCCATATGGACATTAAAAAGTTAAAATTTCTCAAGGTACTATATGAATGCTTTGCTGTATTACAAGCACTCCGGGGCATTTTTCCAAATAAACCCTAATCCTTAGACATCACTGAAAGTCTTTTTTGTCAATAGTGCCCTATCCCACAGGAAAACAAAGAATAGCCACTACAATAAGTATTGGTGTCTCCAACCTCACTGTCTGGCAACTGCCTGCATTTTTATCTTGTTGTTCAACCTATTTACAACCAAAATCTGCCATCCAGTCACATAGAGACCTCTGAAATTATGAATTTGCTATTGGAGTTTTGCCAGTTCTTACTTTCATGTAACACATAACATAACTGCACTAGACAGGGAACACATTGAAATTCCAGAAAGAGGAAGAAATTAAATTTTCACAGAGTTTCCACAGTGAAAGTAAATTGCTTCATCTCCCCATATTCTCCCACTTTACAGCTTTGCTTTCTGCAAAAAGTCCAGTGAAATACCTTAATCCAAATAAAGGACTGTTACCATGAAACCCATGAAACCCAGAAAAGCGGACAATATACATGAGACTTTATTAAGAGTGGCAAACTTTCCTTACAGCCTGGATTTAAGTCAAAATTATTTAAGAATTTTCCTTTACTAGAAGTTGAAAAGCCTTTCTGACATGAAAAAAAGAGGCTTTGCTTGAATTTTAATGCAAAGCTTCTTGAATGTGATCCTGCCCTAATCTGCTTGCAATTAAATGAATTGGAAAACTGTAACTAACACCTACATGATCCATCCAAAGTAATGAAGGAAGTGTCTTTGACAAATACAGACACTTGAACAAACAAAAAAACAGGGAAAAATACAGTGCAATTCTATTATCAGTGCAGAAAGCTTTATTCCTTCACAAGAGCAGGGTAGAGCCACTGTACTACAATAAAAGAAAAATATTTCCACTGTAGGAGCATGAAAACATGACCATAACAAGCAGGACACACTGTGTACAGTCCTTGGTGATACCTAGTTGTCCACTGGAGTGCGAGCCAAGAAAGATCAGTCCCCAGCTGCATCAGTCACACCATTGAGCTGAAGCGCTGTCTGGCTCCCCCAGAAATCCATTTGATTTTGGAAAAGGCAAAGCTGGCTGAGAAAGGACAAGGGAAGGTGGGGGGAGCCGAACCGTGTCCCTCAGCACATGTATGCTCCCGTATTCCTAAGGTTTGTCTCCTCTATTTCTCTCTCCTTGGATTATATTGTGTTCAGCTTTGTTTGCGGTTCCTTGAGCTCAGCAGGTCTAAGTTTGATCTTAAACCTGTCCTCTTTATCAAAGAGCTTCTGCAGGCAGCTCCTCTCTTCGCTGGAGGATTTTACCCACCTCTGTCCAATGGCTCTTGCATTTCAAATACAAACGCCACTTTAGAAATGCACATTAACTCGAATCTCAGCTTATCAATTTCTTTTAAATCCGCATTGATCTGAAAAAAGTCCCACTATTTCCTTATTCTCTTTGTTTCTGAGTTGCTTGGGCATGTTGATCTAAGTCAACTTTTAACTTTACCTTGTCACCATGACCTTTTTTGATCCCAGCCGGTTTGCACTCAGATTAAGTCACGCTACAGAAGCTGCTCTGCTTCAGGTTGTGGTTTTCATGCCCTTGGTTAAAGGAAACCTTTCTGTGGCAGAACCTGTATCAGGTACAGCTGGAGCCCTAAGGAGGAGCCCCTGAGGCTGGAGACACAACCAACACCACCCTGTCCACGGACCTTTTTCCAATTAAAAAAGGGAACACTCTGAGAACTGAGGTGAGGAACTGGAGTGGGTGAGTTTCCTTTCAGATACTGCTGTTAGCGGCAAGGTATAAAGCAGACCTTCATCTTCATCACCTTCATCTGTCTCCTCGTCCTGCCAAAATGGGACCCAGGACAAAATTGTGTTGAGGTTGGATAGGGCTACGTAGGAGGAACAGGTACAAATCGTGTCGCTCGCCTACGCTTTCCTGGGGCCAGCTTCTGCCTTGTGTGGGTTGTGTCACGCAGTACAGCACAGCTTTTCTGAGACTTTCTGCAGTCGTATCATGCAATCTTGACTTGAATACAGAGGAAACAACCAGGAGGGGAATATATTGTAGGCAAGACAGTGCATTCCTCAAATATACCCTCCGAAATAGCCTTGCTGGTGATAAATTCACATTTGATCTAGCTGAAGTACATGCTTATCAGCTTTTCCTGTTTTTCTAAGGACATAAAGGGTTGTAAAACCTATGCCTCCTTGACTACTTTGAACTAGCTACTTGTAGCAGTCCTTACAGAGTCACACAACTCCATCAGCTTTGTTGGTGTTGGGTTTTCTAAAAGCTCAATATGCTACTTAGCTCTTCAGTGAAGAACTGGGATAATGCAGGGCCAGCCCCACAGCACCATCGGCACATGTCCAGGCAGGATCCAAAGTCCTCGGCACTGGTGGGAATTTCTTCTCATGCGAATGCCTGCCCACTGCCCGCACTTACCATGAACATGAGCCCATCTTTTCCAGAAGCTCTTCATTCCACCCGATCCCAATCCACTCTCTCAGGAAGCATATTACACCCCGCTCCCCACTTTGGTTTTCCTTTGGCATACCTGGAGATACCTTGAAAAAAATAGATGTCTGTAGCAGAACATCCTTTATGTTCAAACAGCTGGAAAAGAAGCAAACTGTTCTGCCATTATGAATTGAAATAAACTTACTTGTAGAAGAAAATGTATGGGAGAAATCATAGGATAACCGGAATCATATGTTTTGTGTGAAACATTTCCTAGGTAATCATCAGGGCCTCAGTGCACTCCTTAACATGGAAATTTAACGAGCCAGATGAATTTCAGTGCTACTCCATTGGCTTCAGTGAGACAGCAGAGCTATAGAATAATTTAGCCTAGAAGGGACCCCCAGAAGTCATCTCATCCAAACCCCTACTCAAGACAGAGCGGCCTCTTCAGGGCCCTGCCCCATCAAGCCCTGGACACCTCCAGGGAGGGAGATCCCTCGGTCTCTTTGAGCAACCTGTTCTAGTGGTTGGCCACCCTCATGGTGAAAGGGCTTCCCTAATACCTCGTGGGCATTTCCCAACCTTCAGCCTGTGTCTGTGGCCTCTCGTCCGTCAGAACATCCAGGAAGAGTCTGGCTCCATCTTCTTGTGCTAGGTTTTCACGGGCAGCCATAATGGCTCCCTGAACCTCCTCTGCTTCAGTCTGAACAAACCAGGCGTCTCGGTCTCTTCCTATAGGCGTTATGGTCCAGCCTGTGGCTGCAGCCCAAACCCAACACCCATCAGCCCAGGTGTGGTGTCACCAGCACCAGGAAGGACCACCTTCCTGCACCTGCTGTCTACACTCCTGCTCGTAGAGCCTAGGATGAATTTGACCCTAGGTCTTTTCCTGATACAAGAGGATTTACTACTTTCTCTTGTTTTGTTTTGCTTAAGTAAGTCATTTGTATTTTTAGGGCTCTCCTTTTGCCAGATAAGAGACTGCTTAAGTCGAGATCTATCCGGTGCTTAGAAAAGGGCAGAGATGAGCTATGGCGTATGACAGCAGGGCATGACCTGGGTCGCCAAGTGTTCCCAGTCACAGGTCTCACCCCCGGACTTGAATCCAGTCCCATGGTCAGGGTCTCTCCATCTCTACAACTCTTTGCAAGGATCACTTCTGAAAACTGGCTCCTTGGGAAAGACATCTGGGTTTTTTGTACCCTCCCCTCTCTCTCCCCCACCTTCTTCCCTTTTACACTTTATTACATATAGTATTCTTACATTTTGCAAACACATTCTGCATAATATTGCACAAGAAAAAAAATCAGTCAGAAAAAATCCCTACTTTAACAAAATGGCATTTTGAACTAGGAAGGACTACACCTGTGCTGCTTGCCAGGTGGAATGCACCTCCAGTAAAGTAGGAGATGCATTTCTTCAACTTTCCTGCTCAGTTTGTTAAACAGGTTATCTATTTTTAAAACCATTGTGTTACCAACTTTCAGGGAACAACACACACTTTCTTTTTTTCCAACAAAATTAAGCCAACCTGAAAGAAAGAAATAATGCATTAATCTCAGTGTCAAGAAACAAAGTCTCTAATGTGCAAACACACTGCACAGAAATGGAAAGAGGAAAGTCTATTGACTCATGGAATGTAATTTTTCATTCCTTTAAAATGCTCAGGGTTGTCACTTTCTATTAATTTTTACTTTTTGTTATGTAACACATGCACAACGCAACTTACTGTCATTCCTGTCCGAATAGTTTACAAAAGATGTGCAGTAATTTAATTTAACCTAATTGCTGGCTTAATCTAATTGAGAGCTTAACAAAAGCAGCTGCAGTGATCCCACATAAGCAAGGACTGGTGATTATTAACTGATGTTCCTCCTTGGAGAAAACAAGCAGCATTCCTTGGTCTTCTCTCCTTTGGAGGGGAGGAATTGGCTGCTCTTTTCTTTAGGAAGCACTTTTGTTGGACGCAGGACGTATCAACCACCGCGCAAGTCTCCTCTGCTATGTTAGCATTCTCCAATACAGATGGCAATTTTGGGGTGTGTTCCCCCAAAACTGTCACTGAGAGCAGATCTGACCTTGCCCAGATGACACCACTCTTAAAAATCCCTCCTCTCTACTCCCTGCAATTCTGCCTTACTTTTGCAATACTTAAATAATCAGGAAAACCCAAGCAAACAAGGAAGCTGTCCCTCAGTTTTACACAAATACTGTTTCCTTTTTTTTCCCTTTTGCACAAGTGCTCTAGGCACCCTGAAAATCATAACACAACAGATCCAGGAAAAAGTCTGATGTTGCCCAACCTACGCATGGTAAAATTACAAGAAAAATTACTCCGGGACAAAGGCATGACGACCCCAGTCTGCTTATCCTGGCAAAAGAACAAGTGATGCTGTCATCTGGTGTTTGATTTATGAGGCAATAATTATTGCCTGTGATTTTGATCCTACAAAAGTTAAAATAATATCCTGTATTTCAGACTCCATAACAAAACTCTTCCTGAAGGACTTTTCTGTATGCAGCAATACAACAAACTTTTGTACCTTGTAAAAAAAAGCCCAAATATTTAAACATTTTCCTTTGCAATTTCTGAAATAGGTGCAATTTAAAATGCCCTCAATAGCAGTTCTAAAAGATTGATGTATTTATGCCCAAGGACCAGGGAGACTTTCAAAAGACAGTGAACCACAGGGGATGCTTTTCTTAAAAAAAAAAGGTCTGAGCACCTTTCTTGGCAGTCCAAGGGGATAAACACATACCCATTTAGCTGACTGACCATGAAAGTATATTAATACAATGGTCAGTTATCAATTTATGTACAGGAAAGCACAGGAATTAGTCACGCAGTGAAATGCTGAAATAATAAAAAATAATAATTAAAAAAAATTCAGACTCACAGCTTGTCCCCATACTCTGGACCTATCTGAACAATCAAGGGAGCCAAATAGAAGAAGCAACAGCCTGAACTATTGTGGAGGCAGGAGCCCAGAGGTAGAGGTGGAAGGGATTTATAGGCATATCTTTACAAAAGTATCATATGTAAAGCATATGGACCAACATATGCTTTCTTGGAGCATCAACGAGGAGCAAAGAAGCCACTGCATTCTGGAAAAATTGCATCTGGAAGACTTGTGAGCTAAGATCAGGACTGAGGAATCCCAAGACCACAGAAGAGAGAAGCTGAAAATGTAATAAGGGGAAAAATGCAATCGAATATGTTTTAGTATTGAAGCCCTGCAGATACTAAGCAATGCAAAAAAGAAGCCAGAGAGGAAATGTATCTACAGTGGCCCCTTCACTCTGAAGCCCAGGTGACTCTTCTGCCACCCTGGCGAGGCTGTTTGGGGCTTTCACCACTACAAACCAGATCAGATGCTCAACCTCTTCCCTTGATTTTAGGTGAGAAAGATGCTAAAGGTGGGACTGGCAATGCAGGTGTCCCCGGGGGTTCAGAAGCACCCGCGCTGGCTGCTCAGGAGGGAAGGGGAGTCTTCTCGAGCAGGCATCATGCCCAGACACCCCAAGGCTGTGCCGTGTCCCTCAGAAAGGTGTTTTACAAGGGAGCGAAGGTCCACGCTCACCCGAAACTCCTCTTCCTCACCTCCTGCAAGGCTCGTGCTCGGACGTTGACTCAGGGTCCCAGCCATTAGTTCGGCAGTGCTCTGGGAACTGCCCATGGGCAAAATTTGCCCGTCCGCAGGCCCTGGATCCACCAAGCTTTACACAGCCCCAAGCAGTCTGACCAGCAGAAGAGCAGGTGAGCTCCCCACACCGAGAAAGCACCACGTGGGCTCAAGGCTCCTGGCCAGGCTGGATGGCATCCCCAGCTGAGAGCTGCTTGGAGTGACCTAGCTTTCCAGCACTGAAGGATTTTTCCCTCTGGAAAATGAGAGGCAGAGGGAGAGGGAGAGGGAGAGGACAGCAGTAATCACAGTCCATTTTATCCCTCCGACCGCTTGCTCCCCTTGAGCTCTGACACAATCCAAGTCCTTTTTTCTTTAACAACCACATAGCGATAAGGTTATTGCATCCGGGTTGGTTTCCACATGGTAACACCAAAGAGCATTTATCACATGAGAATGATGTAAATGTGGTTTTCTCGTCTTCCAGTGATTGCCCGGCTGGCAAAAATAATAAGGTTAGAAAGTGTAACAATAGTTTTGAAACAAATAGGAGGAAAGTAAAGACAGGCAGTGTACTTTCCACACCAGTGCCAAATACACTACTGAAGTGGAAAGCAAATAGCTCTTAACAAGAGAAGCCACAACGCGCAGCTCTGCCCCTGCGAACGGCAGCGTCCGACACCGATACACAGAGGCAGGAAAGTCCACGTTCATCACCTGCTAAAGCTGCAGGACTGCTAAAGGCTGCCTTGTCCGGGGCCAGTTAATAACCGGATCGGCTGAAACGCGGGGGATTAAAAAGCCTTCGCACACGTGCGAGACCCCTGTACGAGTAGCGCGCGTTCAGCACCCACCACAGACCTCTGTTTTGCAAGGGCTGTTGGAGGCCAGCGCGGCTGCAGCTGCGCCCGGCGAGGCCGTCTCGGGGGCACTCGGCTGCGACGTGGGGGGCCACTGACTTAAGGGCTAACGCGGCTGAAGCGCCGGGCGAGCAGGCCTGGTGGAAGGGTTAAAAACCCCGCGTCGGGATTTAAGACCAGGGAGAAAACGCAGCGAAAACACCTGTCTCCCCGTCGGGGAGGAGAATCCACGTTGCAGGCAGTGCTGCTGCAGAGGGCGTTGTGGTTGTTTGATGATCTTCTTCCTTTCACATTTTTTTTTTTTCCCCCTGGAGCTTCTCCTCTCACTATCCCGGGTTTTATCCCGGGCTTTCCCCCCCGCGCGGGGCTCCGGGCGCCGCGGGGGCCGCGGGCCGGGCCGAG
>VZSV01000013.1:4816654-4829900 GCA_013398735.1 Nothocercus julius
GCGCCGCTCGTGGGGCTGCTGCGAGCCGGCCCCATGGCGAGCACGTCGGCGGAGATCATCGCCTTCGTGCTGAGCCTCTCGGGCTGGGTGCTGGTCTCCTCCACGCTGCCCACCGACTACTGGAAGGTGTCCTCCATCGACGGCACCGTCATCACCACGGCCACCTTCTGGGCCAACCTCTGGAAGACCTGCGTGACCGACTCCACCGGCGTCTCCAACTGCAAGGACTTCCCCTCCATGCTGGCGCTGGACGGTCAGCTGCCCCCCCCGCACCCCCGCCCTCCGCGGGTCTGTCCGGAGCTGGGGGAGGTCCCGCCTGGGGAGGGGGGGCCGCGATGGGGGCCATGGGGCAGCCACCCGGCCCGGGGGGTGTCCCCAAGACGGGCCGCATCGCGGTGCAGCAGGACCCGCCGGCTCCGCTATCTCCTTTGCTGCGGCTGTTGTTTTCCGTCGGGAGACTCAAGGGTGAACTCAGCACACCAAAGGCTTGGGCTGCTTTTTTCTTCCCCACCCGTCGCCCCTTCTCCCTTGCGGTGGCCGTGCCGCGGCTGGCGGGGGAGGACAAGCCGCAGTGTCGTGCAGTGTTTGTTAGTGCTCCCTGTCTTTTCCTTCCCTGTGCTTCCCTCTGCACGGTTATTCCCTCCGAGGTGATGGCCTCGCTGACAAAGGGCCGTGTTAAAGGCTCGTGACGGGCAGGTATGTGCGAGTGATGCATCGCGGGGCTGGGGTTTGTGGCGATGCTGCTTCGAAGCCAAACCTGGAGTTTTATGACAGCACCTGTGACCGCGGGCTGCGGAGGTGTCCCCTGCGTTTCTTTCCTCGTCCAGGAGCAAGCGTTTTTTACTCTTCCCGGAAACCCTAGTGGGAAACTGAGTCACTGCAAGACGTCGTTAAACTCTCACTTGATAAATCGGTGCCAATTAGAGCTTTGGTAGGAACAGTGAAAGTGCGGGTGGCACCCGATCACAGCCACCGTGTCTGTGGGCAGGACGGAAGAGCCTCCGCGCTTCCCTGGTGCTTTGGTGCTCCAGGAGGAGTCACCTCGGCCAGTCGTGCTCTGGCCAGGCAGCTCCTTGGAGCCGGGGCCTGAGGCGAGTGGCTTTGGGTGCTTTGGGAGAAGAAATTGCGGCAGTGGAATGAATCGCTGCAATGGAATGAAGGAGAAGAAATTGTGGCAGTGGGGGCTGAGGTTAAAGCCACCAAAGCAAGGGGACACGGGCAAGCCTGCTGCACCATAGGATGTTTCCATCAGATGGAGCCGAGCCTTTCCTCAAGGCTTTTCTGACCCCATGCCGTGGTACCAGAGTGGCATCCCGGCGCGGTTTCCCACCGGGCGGGTGCCTGGCCTCGGCTGGCGCCGGCAGCCCTGGGCGCGCCGTGGCGGCCCCGGGACGCCGCTCTTGGCTGTGATGAGCTGCGCAGGCAGGCAGAGAGCGATCGCCGGCGGCCGCTAGAAACGAGCCCAAAGCCACGCTCGTGTCATGAGGGACGCTTGCAGTCGCAGGGGGAAGAGGAGGAAGAGCGGCTGCGTCCCCGTGGCCCCCCTCCTCCAGGCTTATCCCACAAAACCTTTGCTACCAGGTGATGTGCCGCTCTTCTCCCAGAAACGAGTTTCGGCAGTAACGGTTGTGCTCTGAAACCCTGTCCTGACGCTATAGGGCAGGAGCTCGCTTTTGACAGAAACGCCTCCGAACGGCACCGCCGAGGGCGCCCTGTCGCGTCCGCGCGGCCAGGCCGCTCATCGGCAGCGCGAGGAGGTTTGGCATCGCTGCTCCTTACCAGGATCTGCAGGTGCTGCGGGGCCGGATCCCGGTGCCCGGCCACAATCCAAATAAAAGGCAGTGGGAGGGAGAACGAAGTTGTTGTTTGCCAGAGCGGCGGCCTCGTCCCGAGGTGCCGGCATCTCCGGTGACCCTGCCGGGTGCGCGCGTGCCCGCCGTGCCCGCGCCGGCCCCGCAGCAGGAGCATTCCTCGGGGCTGCCGTGCGTCACGCCGAGCGCGCAACAATCCGGGCACTGCCCGTGGCCCTCGAGTAGCCTCTGTCCTCCCTCCTCTTCCTCCTTGCACAAGACTCGCTTTGCTGAGGTGCATTTCGTTTTCTGTCACGGGGGATGTGGGAACGTCATCACTGTGTCCTTGGGTGGGGGCTTCGCAAGAAGCAAACAAGGACAGGTCTGGCTTCCCGTTTTGGCTGCCGGTTTTGTGAGTGGAAACCGTAAGCCCTCTGGAGATAAGCACAGGGAAACCAAGTTTTCACCTTCGAAATGGTAGGGCAGGCTGGGGAAATAAGCTGCAGCTTGTTTTGTTCTTCAAGGGACGCTCCACTCCTCCCTCGCCTACCTGGTGAGCATTTTCCTAGCAGAGCGGCTCCTTTCTAAGGCAGTATTTATTCGCTGTATTGGAAAGCTCCGAGTTTTGCTGGAGATGGTGTCAGGAGCAATTGCTCAGGTATGTGACAGCATCGCCAGAGTATATCACCAGAGTATCAGCAGGCCCAGGCAGGAGAAGTCTTGCCCTTTTGGGGTGACCACATTTGAGCTTGGGTGAGGAGCAATCAGGAGAGTGAGGCTCTTCCCCAGGTCATTCCTCATGGAGGGGTGTTGGGCTGTGCAACTGGATTCCTCCGAGATAAACTGGCATCAACGAGAAGCTCTGAGATAGACCAGGGGTTGTCCTCGGGGCACTAACAGACTTTTGGGCCATCACACTGTCCTGGTGACTGTCAGAGGAAAAAGCACACGGGATGCCCTCCTAATGGGAGGCTCGTTGTCACATTTTGTATACGATGGGCCCCGGTGAGGCTGCACATGGAGTATTATGTGCAGTTCTGGGCTCCCCAGTGCAAGAGGGACATGGAGCTTCTAGAGAGGGTCCAACGTAGAGCGACAAAGACGATTAAGGGACTGGAGCATCTATTGTATGAGGAATGACTAAGTGAGCTGGGCCTGGAGAAGAGAAGATTGGGGATCTTAGCAATGTGTACAAATACCTGAGGGGAAAATGTAAAGAGGATGGGGCCTTTTGGTGGTGGCCAGTGATGGGACAAGGGGTAAGGGGTACAAATTAAAACACAGGCAGTTCCATCTCCATGTGAGGCAGAGCTTCTCTCCTGTGAGGGTGGCAGAGCCCTGGCACAGGCTGCCCAGAGAGGCTGTGCAGGCTCCTTCTCTGGAGACCTTCCCAACCCGCCTGGCTGCCGCCCTGTGCCCCGTGCTCTGGGTGTCCCTGCTGGAGCAGGGGGGCTGCACTAGATGGTCTCTGGAGGTGCCTTCCAACCTCAACCATTCTGGGATTCTGTGACCAAAATGCCCCTTGCTGCCCATGGCACTGACGTTCACTGCAGGTTTACTTTTGCGCACTGGTGCACATAGGTGGAGACTGAGCCACGAAGCCACCTGCCCAAAGCCGGTCCTATCAGTAACAGCGGTTCCTACAGGGGAACAAGTGACCTTTTGAAAGAGCACAGCCGAACAAAACCAGGTGATAAAAGAGGGTATTAGAGCCTAGGAAAACATGCAAAAGCGTGAGTGCTCTGGGTGTGTTCTGTTGGAAAGAATCTGCGCTCTCTCCGTAAGGCAACCTCTGGCGCTGCACGTGACGCGGACCCCGAGGTGCCACCGGAGCTGCTGTTATGAGAGCGGCAGCCCCCACGGCAGCGTGCGTTTCTTGTGTCTCCTGCACTATGAATATATGAGTTCTTGCTGACTCTTTGACTCACACGAGAGTACTGAGGCAAGAAAGACGATAGCCTAACAAGATTAATTTGAATGCAAGACAAAACACATTTGTTTAAAAAAGAAAAACCACACACATGAGATAGTTTTCTCTTGGAATGCTGCTAAACATGACTTTATGAGTAATACATGCTTGTCTACTTGTCTGTTTAAAACCTGCAGCTTTCTGGCGCTCTGGCTGTTCATTTGCGTAGTCACAGAGTCACAGAAGGGCTGAGGTTGGAAGGCACCTCTGGAGATCGTTTAGTCCACCCCCCCTGCTCAAGCAGGGTCTCCTAGAGCACTTTGCCCAAGACCCTGTCCAGATGGCCTCTGAATGCTCCAGGAAGGAGACTCCACATCCTGCTCCAGTGATTGGGCCCCCTCACAGTAAAGAAGTTTTTTCTCAATGTGTACATGGTTAGGTACCAGCTTTTGACAGGCACTGCTGCAAATGCATATGATAAATATTTGGAAAGGAGCTAGTCTTTGGTCTTCAGTTGAAGAGCATGAAAAAAACGGCAACTCCCCTTTCTGCTTCTCTCCATCATAAGTCATAGAATGCAATATTCTTATTTTCCAAGAAGTAAAGACGAAGTTTAATCACTGGTACAGCCAAATGCTGTCCAATAGTCACTTTTAACCTGGGTCTGAGCAAGAGGAAGCTGAGGTTTGATGAAGATGTTGATTTTTGCCCATTTACGCTTGTCAGTACTTCAGTAGCCTAGCAAATCTCACAAAGTCCACCTGTTCTTCTTCAGTAGTGCTGTAGATTGTCACCTTTTCGTAAGTTTTGTTTTAAAAATAGATGTCGGTGGGATAATCACTGTAGTGAACTTCACCACGTCCGAGTCTGGCTCGGCCTACCGTATTTGGTAAAACATTTAGGGAGGAAGGTTACTTATTCAGCAGAGCTGAGTGGCACTCCAAGTCATGCTATTTAAAATTGAAAATGATCTGTGGGTGAGTTAATTATTTCTTGTTGCCTCACTACCTTCCACCTACTTTAAACCTATGTATTGACCTTCAGTAACAATTGCATTTCAGCCATGTTGTTTCTAGCAAATGCTAGCTCTTTGGTTGGGGTGAATATTTACTGTTTCTCCTCGGTTCAGACATAAATAAAAATTTAGAGGACCTTTGGGTAAATGCGTTCATGGTTCAGCACCTTAATGTATCACTTAACTACTAACGGTGTCCATAAATTGGACCTGCCAAAAATAATAGTTTCTTTGCCACTTTTCACCTTCTGCTTTACCTAAGTGTGCATAATATTACAAGAGATACATTTGCAAGGCAGACAAAGAAGTAAAAGTGGAATTTTGCATGCTTCCTATAGCAAAATTAACTACACAAGACTGCTTTCTTCCAACTTGTGTCTTATAAACCAAGAGCCACACTTGGCAATCTTAAAAAACCCTTCTCCTACTAACATGGCCTTGACTTTAGCTTGAGTTAAAAATGAAAAAAAAGTAAGAATACAGGATAAGTATTTGATTATTTTACCTATCATCAGAATTTGACCTTCATTAATTTGGTTTTACTCCACTTTCCAGTAACGAAATTTGCTCCTTGCAGGTTGACTGGAAGGGGAGTTATCTCACCTGATTTCAGATAACTGCAGTAGAGCTGTTTGCTGTGAATCACCCTAGGCTCTTGTTATGATCCTCTGAGAAAAATTAAGTACAATTCATCTGTTCTATTGTAGGATATGGTGAATAACACCTTGACTATTCTTGGTGAGAAACTGCTTGTTTTTTTTCAGTTGATTCTAAAGCAGCGTTTGGTCAGGTGAATACCGGAAATGAAGAAGCTTTTTATAGTATATGATGGCATGCTGTATAGAATAGTTTATTTTTGAGAATATCCATACTTTCTTGCGTTCTTGGAGATCCCAAGTGAAAACGGGGATACCAGAACCAGGCACAGCTTGGGCAGACAGCCATCATGGACTGGGATCTGTAAGTCTTTGCTCCATAGTTCTTTTGTTGGATGTTCCTCTGATGTTTTGAGGGGTGGCCCCTATGCTACGGAACAGGACGGTGCTTTGCAATTCTTTGAGCGGTGTCTGGGGTGAGTGAAGGCATCTCTGCTACGATGTTAGGAGGCTCCGCAGGGGATCCTGATTGCACATTTAGGGGTTGAGAGGAACCCGGGCAGATGAACGCTCCTCATGGTTGCTGATGTAGGACTGATACCCTCTAGCAGGGACTGGAGAAGAAGAGCAGAGTCAGGAACTGTTCCCCCACTGAGCTTGTGCTGCAGAGGCAGCGGGCGAGAGGGTCGTCGGGTCCAGCGAGAGGGTCACCGGCTCCAGTGTTGGCAGGCCTCACTCCTCATGTACTTTGAAAAGCTTTTAAGGAACAGCAACGTGACAAAAAAACTTTTGTCCTAGGAGCAGGCACATCCTAGGTTTTCTGGCAGCCACTAAGAGAACATACAGCCCATACTTGTCAAAATATTCTGCATTAATGTATTAGTACATATAGCACAATTAGTACATTAGCACAATAGAAATCCTGAAACCAAAAGAAAAAGTTGTTCTGTATACAAATAGCAGGATGGTTTTCCAGCTCAAAGTTCAAACAGGGTCATAGTGTTAAAGCAACACTATGGTAAGGAAAAACGTATTTGAGGTGAGTTTCTGTGAGAACTGAAGGTGTGTTCTTCACCTTCTTTCAAAATACTTATTTGAAAATGGTGATATATTTTTACATATAAATAAGAAGATCTATTACTCCTGATTTTAGATATCTGAAAGTTAGATGTGTAATGTATGATCTTGTCGGCCTATACTTCATTTATCATCAATGGAGAAAAAGAGGTTCCTCCAGAGGGCAGCACATCTTCCCACCACAGGTAGGTTTCCACCTTATTAGTTCAGGCTTACCTAATTATAATGCCAGACAACATAAGCTGATGCAAATGACCCTCTCTTTCTTATACTCCAATATTAGAGTCTTATGGCAGTTACAGTTATTTTTGATAGGACTAGAGGAAACAGCCACAAACTGAACCAAAAGTTCCACAGGAACTTAAGGAAAAATTTCTTGCCAGTGAGGGTGACAGAGCCCTGGCACAGGCTGCCCAGAGAGGCTGTGGAGTCTCCTTCTCTGGAGATCTTCCCAACCCGCTTGGACGCAGTCCTGAGCCACATGCTGTAGGTGACCCTGCGTGTGCAGGGGGGTTGCACTGGGTGATCTCCAGAGGTCCCTTCCAACCTTAAGCATTCTGTGATTCCATGATTTTGCTGAATGTTATTTTTCTTTAGCAGGTGCGTTGGTGTGCCAGAAAGATGTCTGCACGAATGTAGAGGGATTATAGACAAATGCCAGTAGGTTGTGTTTAAAGACACACAGTGTAGCACCTGAATTCTGTAGGACTGATAAAACATGGTGTGATGTGCTCCAAAGTGCTGCTTGTGTGCTGGAAACCGATGATGTTTTAAGCCACTCATTCATGTTCAAACATAAGGGTGGTCACCCTGGGTTGGACCAGAGCGCCTCTATCTCCAGCAGTGGTCCAAGTAGATGCACAGGGAGAGTCTAATGACAGCCCAGACTTTGTGATGGCTTCTCCCAGGGTCCGCTCATGCGCAGCTCAGGGACTCCCCAGCCAGATGTGAATTTCTCTTTAATTAATTTATCCGGCATCTTCCACTCAGGAGGCCTCTCTAAACATGTAGCACCCACAGTGTCCTGGGGCAAGGAATTCCCCAGCTTAACTATGTGCTATGTGAACAGCCACCCCTTTGTTTTTGTTTTGCCTTCTGTTTTCACTTGCTGTACCCTTGTTCCTGTTTTAGTATAGTAATTAACACCTTCATTAAGGTCTTTCATACAGAATTTTTTTTTGGTGTCTGGTTTGTGAAAGGGCATGCTGAAAACCTGCTGTAGCACTCAAACTCTTCCACCCACTGGAGATCACAGAATGGAAACAATAATGGCAGTACATTTTCACTTGAAATGAGATGAAACAGTTTTTCTCAATGGAGAAAAAACTTCCAGGGATAATTATTCAGTTGGGTGTATTCAGCACGTCTCCAAAAGCAGAGATGTGTGGTTTGTATGGTGAGCGTTTTTATTGCAAAGAGGTATCAGAAGGCAGAAGATACCAAGCAAACAGTTACCCCAGGGCCTTTCCCCTAGGTGTTTGGAGTATCCTGAAAAACTGTGCATGGCTGAAGCCGGCCTTTCCTCGCTGCTCCTGGTGCTCAGCGCCCACGGCAGTGGTTTGGTCTCACCCCACGGCTGAGCGCGCTGCGCCCGCCTCGGCGCCCACGCAGCGCTGCTCCGTGCGAGGTCTAATTCTGCGTGTGCTCATGAACGCCCCGGGCCGGGTGGAGCGAAGGGAGCTGCGGTGAAATCCAGCGCGGGCCCTGCTCTAACCTTGCGTTCCGCCTTGTGATTGCAGGTTACATCCAAGCCTGCAGAGGACTGATGATCTCTGCCGTCTGCCTCGGTTTCTTTGGTGCCGTGTTTGGACTGGTTGGGATGAAGTGCACCAAGATTGGAGGCTCCGATCAGACTAAAGCTAAGATAGCTTGTTTAGCTGGACTGATTTTCATACTTTCTGGTAAATATGACTTTAATTCTCTAAAGTTTTTATATTTAAAGTTGTATTAGAGCTGATTTTTTTTTTTTCCTCAGAGATCCATGCATGATACTAAATGGTTTCAGCAGCTGGGTCAGACCCAAAGAACCTTCTGCTGATCCCACTTGTCTTACCTTTTTCAGGGTTGTGCTCTATGACCAGTTGTTCCCTGTACGCGAACAAGATTACGTCCGAGTTCTTTGATCCTACTTTTGTTGCACAAAAGTAAGTACTTTTCTGCTACCCACGAATCTTGCAAAGAAATAGAGCTCAAATTTCCTACCACACACAGAAGTCATTTACACTGAAAGCAGATGCTGCTACTGTTGAGCAAAAACGAAAAGTGGTTTGCAGTTCTGTTTAATTGTATTACCCAACCATGAGCTGAAGTTTAATGAACTGATGCATCTCCATACGGTGCTTGGTTTGTAATCTTTGTGCCCAAGCTTATCATGACGTGTTGGGATTCTGCAGCACTCCCCACAGAGCAACTCTCTTTATCTCACTTGTATTTATCTTTATATCAGAGATGCAGAAAAAAGGATATCAGAAGACACTCATTTGGCAAGAAATTTAATAGGAAGTGAAAAAAAATGTTTCCTTTTGGATAGACGGTGGTTTTCATAAAGGTACTGAGCAGTCCACAAGTCTTGGTCCCTCTGGAGAAGAGGTTTTTACAGGTTCTGCATTTTTAAAAAAATTTTAAAATCCGGATGCCTAAAAATTTGGATTGTAAACTTTTTCATAATCCTTAATGATACCATCACTAATATAAATGTTCAGGTTGCTTTGGCTATAAGTGTCATAAAATTTAAAGGACTGTAATGTTTACAGATCTGCAGGAGCCGCATTAGAAATAATGAGCGTCCCATAAGACTCCTTTTAAAATACTGGGCTCTGCAAGTCCAAAACACCAGCAGTTCACCACCCAGTGTGTGGATTTTTGTTTCATACCTTAGCCACCAAGTTTAAAAATGTTGGCCGTAAGTTACAGCATCTTAGATAGTCATGTGCTGGTTTCTTTTGTAATGTAAACTTCCCTTTAAAAGACTGACAGTACTTTTTTCTTGAAAACAAGTCAATATTAGTTTCCCTCATAAGTCTGCTGTAGTTTCTGCTGGTTTCACATGCTGAGAACAGGATCCAAAGGCCGCCGAAAGAAACTGGGCTGTGTGCTACTGTGAAGAAATGAAGACTGGCTGTATAGCCAGCAGTTAATTATGGAAGTTAATTATTCATTGGGCTCACCAGTAGTCGTGGGAAATACCTGAAATATTGCCAGCATCCCCTTTGCTCTATACTATGTCCCCGCTCAGTTGTGAAAGAGCAGGCAGAATTTCCTGCGGAGTTTGCCAGGGAGTGAATGAGAAATCCAGTTTAAAATACTCAAATAAAGGTAGCGAAACATCCTCTGCGTAATTCCCGCAGAAGAAATGTAGCACAACTGTGAGCACCCATAGTAGATTGCTACTATGCAAAGAATAAAGGCAGGGGGGAAAACCAGGTGTTGCAATTTGAACGATGCAGCCGATGCAATGACCTTGCGTCTGGTTACGGTGATGGGGACGTTTGGCTGCTTTCTCTCTGAACCGGGGTGGAATATGCTGGGGAATTTGTTTCGTGCTGTCTGCAAACTATATGTTGCTATGCGATGCAGAAGCTTTGAATAGTGCTTTTCTGGTGTACCATGGAAATTCAGCATTGGCCCTTGACTGGCAGAGGGGGCTGCTGTGGGATTCAGCCATTCGCCTTGTGCTGCACTTTGCTCACCTTAAGTTCTTCTGGTGACGACAGAAAGGAGGCCTGAGGCACCGCTAGCTGACAACAGATGGCACAAAATGTAGAGCACCGTGTCAGTTGACAGAATTTCACTCTATTCTTCAGCATTTGGAAGTGGCACCCAAACATGGATGGGCAGGAGGAATCCAAAACCTACCCAAAGCTGTTGTCCAAGAGCCTTCTGATACAATTTTATGTCTTCAACTTGAGAAATGACAGGCATCTCCAAAAAAACTTACTTCAAAAGAAATCTTAGGCTGAGTTTTACATTTGGATGCCATAGTTTGTATTAGCATTTTAAAACAACTTGAAACGCTTGTATGTGATAACACACATAGAGCTGTAGGAGCAGCACTGGGCCCCTGGGTACTTGCAGCCGAGATGAATGCCTTTTTTCTGGAGACACCTCTAACGGAAGGAAAATCTCTGCTTCTATTTTTCTGTCTTGCTAAAGCTGTTCCCAAAACTTCTGTTGGTTGTTGTTTTATTACTTTTAGTAAAAGCTTCTGTAATCTTTATCCTTTTTTCCCCTTGCTAAAGTTTGAGCTCAGTAATGATGATTACTATTACTGATGAATGGAGAGCATTATCCAACTACTTGGATAAACTATCCACATAGTTTATGGAGGACTGTTTGCCTTCACCCTTTCTCCTGTGACCTGACCGTGCACAGTTCACACAGGCCTTCTTTTTTTCTGCTGTTTTATCATTTCTTGCACCCCTCTCTGTGCCTTTATTTTCCTTCTCTAAGGTAGTACTCAGATTTCATTTGGGGCTGAGGGACCTAAGTGGGAAGGAGAAGCAAAGAATATTAGCCTACTTTTTTTGCATTGTCATGCTGCCACATAGCTTTAAATCTTTTTTTCATTTTCCCAGAACCGTAAGAATTAGTTGGATAGTTGTGTTGATTCATTGAGAAGATATGTTCTGTATATATGTTCTGGATTTCACCCAGTTGGCTAATGAAGTTTCAGCTAGTTTGCTCAAAAGTTTGCTTCACAGTCTTAATGTAAGTAACAGCTAGGATATTTTTCTTCTGTACTGGTATTAGACTTCATTTCACTGAATTCTGCCTCCCTGGATTAGAGTTAGCCTACTGTTAGCCTACTTGTTGAGCTGAAGGTGCCTTTCAGTTCACCACTGTTGAGCTGTAGTCTTTAGTGGTCGCCACCGTTAGCCTCCTCCTCAGTGTCCTGTTCTCCTCTGATCAGCCGTCAGTTTCTGAGTGATCTTTTTTCAGGCAGATTTCACTGGCGTTCCTTCTAAAAAAAAAGTCCTATATCTCCAGTATTTTTTTCAGGAGCCACCAATGTATATAATGTTCTTGAATATGGTGCGGAGTGGATTTTGGATGGATTTTGGTGTCCGAAATATGAAAAATTTTATTGGATAAAATCCAGGGAGCGATACATGGGCTGATATACAATTGAAAAATAGAAAATTTCCTTATAAGCGTTAATGTAAGTTGAAGAAGCCTCTATCTGTGCAAAGATGTTGAGGAAAGGCCAATTTGGCTCTGCAGCTCATTAACCCAGCAGGGTGGCAGTAATCTAAAAGGCTCCATATTTGCTTAGGCATGTTATATTATCGGAAGTTAGTTAAAACGTGCAAACAACCCCAGGAACAAAGACCAGAGCCCCATGTCTTCTGCTTCCCAAACAGTAGGCAAGAGTGCGGCAGCCCCTTTCCACCTCAGTTTAGTCTTGAATTATATTTTTGTGCAAAGGAAGAGCTTCCCTACAGGAGACAGGAATTGGTTCTCTTGTATCTCTCAGATCTGCCTCCAGCAAAGCGTATTTTAAACCCTGTTAGGTGGAGATGTGAAGATGAGCTTGTGTTACCGTTTCTCTTGGCCATCGGTCTGGCAGTTGTTAGAGCCGCAGCTCGGCTGGCTCCAGGTCCAGCGGCGTCCTGGGTGATGGGTGCTCATCTGCTCTTGATCACGCGAAGCCCAGTCCTTGAATAGATAGCAGGTTGTTTGATCTAGTGAAAACTGAGCCAGAGCGCGCACTTTGCGGCCACAAGGAAACGGTGGCTGCTGCAGGCGGCCGAGGGGGCCGTTGCAGGCGATCCGCAGTCATGTCGCTGGCCGGCAGCAAGGCTGCCCCTGCCAGCCTCCGTGCGGCTCCGGAGGCAGAAGGGAACAGGCACGCGCAGGGCTGCAGGACACGCGTGCCTGTCCGTGCGTGTTTGTATAGGCATGATTTATTGATGCATACACACAGGTGCATGCATGCACGTAGACGCGTGTGCTACACACCGTATATACATACATAGGTGGACACTGGGGAATAAATCTGTGCTGCTGCGGGGGCCTCAGCTGTCCACGGATGCAAGGCCAAAGGATCCCATAGCTGCTCAGCCAATGGATCTAGGATGAGACCTATAGGGAAAGGCACTCCGTCCGGCTGTGCAGGCATGTAGGCATTGCAGGAGTGCACAACAGGGACAAAATTTCCTTCTGGAGTAAAAACACGTGTTGATTTTTTTTCTGTGAAGAATATGTCAAGTACTGAAAGTAATTTATGAAAAATGCAATTTAGTTGTTCCATTCTGAAAAGAAATTTCCATGTGCTTGTACTAAATGCGTTTGTTCACTCGTAGGTATGAACTAGGAGCAGCCTTGTTCATAGGCTGGGCTGGAGCGTCGCTCTGCATTATCGGCGGCAGCATATTCTGCTTTTCCATAGCAGAAAACAGCAGTGCCCCAAGGTAACGCGCGAGCTGCACTTCCCGAAAACAACAGTTAGCACCTTTGTGCCTGCTGGGTGGGTGCAAGTCTGGTCACTTTTCCAAAGCCCTTGGCTTTCCTCCATACAATCCCTTTTGTGGTACCTCATTGTATGGAGGAAAGCAAATAGTGGGATTTAAGGATAATTCTCTTTCCATCATTAATGTGATTAAGAAAAGCTACTGACTCCATAAAAAAAAAATGTATTATATATACTTAATAGGTTTATTATAGTTGGAAAAAAAAGCAATTTGGTGATGTAGGAAATGTGGTCAGGTCATAGAATCATAGAATGCTTAAGGTTGGAAGGGACCTCTAGAGATCACCCAGTCCAACCCCCCTGCACACGCAGGGTCACCTACAGCATGTGGCTCAGGACTGCGTCCCAGCGGGTTGGGAAGGTCTCCAGAGAAGGAGACTCCACAGCCTC
>VZSV01000013.1:4830120-4853542 GCA_013398735.1 Nothocercus julius
AGGTCTCCTCTCAGCCTTCTCTTCTCCAGGCTGAACAGGCCCAGCTCTCTCAGCCTTTCCTCACAGGGCAGATGTTCCAGGCCCCTGATCATCCTCATAGCCCTGCGCTGGACTCTCTCCAGTAGTTCCAGTAGTAGGGTCACCTTAGGAACGTGAGTGGAACACTTGGGGACAGGTTTCTTTGACCAAAAACATTAGGTGAGAAGGGACAAGAGCTGAGGGCCAGCGGTGGTGGTAGTGGCAGTGGAGGAAGATGGGTGATGAGGAAGAGGCACAGCTGGGGTGAGTAACTGTTAACGTGGGATCTGCCACAGCCCAAACCATTCATCTGCTTCTGCCCCTAATCTACTTGGCCGTGAACATGGGGCGCATGCTCACGTGGAAGTGAAGCGCCAAGCGAGATGCTGGAAGGTGAAACATCAAAACGGAATGAGATGGCACATGAGAAGGTGTTAACCCCTTCCTTAACCCCTGCCTTAACCCCTATGCCTTTCCTCTAGTTTTGCATTATTCTAATGCTCGGCTACGGAGCTGTTGCCTGCTGTGGGGAAAGCTGTTAACGGGGCGGTTCTCTTTTCTCTTCAGGATGGGGTACGCATACAACGGAGCCACATCCGTGATGTCTTCCCGCACAAAGGTCCACACCACCGTCCCAGACAAGTCCCCGCCAAAGCACTTTGACAAGAACGCGTATGTTTAATCGTACTGGCCCCGGATCCAAAGCCAGGTCTAAAAATCAATTTGTATGCTTCATTCAGAGAGTGATTCTTTTTTCCTCCCAAACCCAATGTAATTACCACTAAGACGACGAATTTTTAAAATATTAACTTGCAGCTTTTTACATATTGATGTAAATTTTTTAATACAATATTTTAAGATTGACGTTGGTGTTGTCGAGTTCATACCTGCAAATCACATGCTCACGTTGCTTTCTGGAACAAACAGGCAAGGTATTTACGGGCGCGGGGTGTCAGCACGGCACCCGACGCGTGGCTACTGCGGAGCGCCCTCCAGCCTGCCCTGCACTGCGCAGGTTCCTAGGGAAAACGCCGCGACACTGCTTTGATTTTCGGAGCACGTCGTGGCTGCAGTGCCCGGAGGAGCCCAGGCCCTCTCTGCGTGAGCACGTGTCCCGTCAGGCAGCTCGGGGCCCTGGGAAGAGGAGGAGGAAGAGGCTGGGGCAGTAGAAGGAAGCGCCTGGGCAGGCAGAGCAGCACCAAACAGCCTCAAGCGGCTGTTAAGCAACGGGAGGGAAAAACCCTGGGCGATACCAGGCGGGCTGCTCCGCGAGCGACATTCCTGCAGGGCTGACTGAGGGAAAGCAGGCAGCACTTGGCAACACTTTCCGAGCTGCTCTTCAGTTAGTTACGGCAGTTCAGAAATCCAGCTGGTACTTCTTCTTTGCCTGTCTATAGAAATGTGAAGGCTTTTGCGCAGTTCAAATTCAGACAAAGAAGATCAGGGATTATAAATTATTGCAAAACACTTTCTAGACTGAGACTCTATAGCGAGGCACAAAATCAGAGTCCATCCTGCTGTCTGAGGAGCCGAACCCTCAGAGTGGCATTAAATTGGCTACTTTGAGAAAAAAAAGCTGTAAATATGAACAATGATTAGCCCTATTTATTTATGGCACAGTGTGATAAAAGATGAATATCTTATATCTGACACCATCTAAAATGCATCAGAAATACAAATCCATTCAAGCTCTTTATTTTATTTTTGTATTTCAGCTAAGTTAAAACACCATTGTGCCTCTTTTGAGAAGCTGCCACTATGGGCAAAACGAAAATAAGAAAGCAATAGCTCAGGGACAGGTCACTACTTTTCTTACCTCAGTTTGGTGTTCTTATTTCTTTCTAGTTTCTGTAATCTTATGTTAACTTGCATAAGACGCTATTCTAATAGGAAAAGAAAAACAAAAAGAAAAAAAAATTAACTCTCCAAAATTGAAGGTGTTCAATAACAATGAATTTTATAACTGAAGCCTTTTTTTTTTTTTTTTCATTTAGTGTTTATTGTAAACTATGTTAGAAATGTAACGTTTTAATACATGGAAATACTTTATTTAAAATGTTCACAATTTTATATAAAGTTTATGATAAAATACAAGAAAATATACATTTAAAAAACTTATAAAATAATAATCTGCAGTAAGTTCTGTTCATTGATTAACAGGCTTTCTTATAGTTTCAGTCTTAAAAGTAAACTTTAGAGGCAAAACCTTCAGCCCAGGGAAATCAGAGAGATTTTTGCCATTGACTTCTCCCACACTAAGAATTAACTCTGAATTTCTGAGCAGCCATGGCCAGCAAGGTGCATTCAAACACTCTTTGTTCCCGATTAGGAGTTGAAAGATAAAGGGCTCTGTAAACCACAGTATTCCTGGTTATGACATGAACAACATGACAAATTAATATGAAGCAATTTTGAGGTTTTCAACTAAGTTTCCAAGCCCCACAGAACCTCCAAACCGTGCCTCTTATTAGGAATACAACAATCAGATATCTGAAGAATCACTCCAATCTGTTACAGTGACTAAGCTGCTTTTTAACGTGCTTGTATTATCCGCTTCTTGAAGGCCTGTTAAAATAACAAAAGAAAATATTAAAAACCATTCGTAGTATCTTTGGGCTATTTTTTCTTATATTGATCTACGACATAAAATCATGCGCTATGGGAACAAACACCTGGGGACTTCAGGAAGTCCAGAACTTGAGCCAGTGGGGAAATTACAAATCCTGAGAGTATGAAGGAAGTTTCTGTCACAGAATATAATGCACAATGCAAGCAGTCAGTGTCAACATTACTTTCCTTTTAAAAATGACATGAAGCATCTTTTCTATAAATATAATAGACCCAGTTTTAACCTTTATTATCTGGAAATGTTAGGACTGGAAAATAATACAGATTAGTAATACAAAGTCCTTTAGTATGCACAATTGATATTCTTCCCTTACCAGTATTCAGATATTTTTCTCAGCCTTACAGGTCACAAGACATAGGTCTTCAACCAATTTAAGAGCTGATTATTTTTCTCAAGGCAAGGTTATTTTCATAGTGCCCTTAGCACCCATTTTGGAAGCATAAACAAAATTTCCCGGCTGGTTAATTTTTAAGACCATGGTTGAAGCTTAATAGTAGTGTATGCTTTAAAATATCAAAGCTAAGTGTTTGGTGTGTTGTGTATTTACATGCAAATATATATGTGGTTTTATATATTTATATGCATACACATAAACACACACAAACATGCACAGGTATGTAGGTAAGTATACTTTTTATACACACACGTATATATAGAAAAAAGTACAAACATGCAACTTTTCTTTTTGTTCTTTTCCTGTCATTTCCTGTATAGTATTTTACAATGTGCAATACACTACACAAGTTCTCCTCTACTTGTCCATGATGCTTAAGATTTATCCTGTAAAAGCCTGCTGATGTTACCTTCCTCTTTTGGTGCACTTGTCTTCGGAAGAGCCCACGCATGCACCACTGATGCAGCATTTGCCTCGTTTTTTTGAGCAGCCTGTGCCTTCTGACCTCTGTCCGGTTTCATCAACAAAAGGTCATCCTCTACAGATGATATATCCCAGTCATCTTCATCAACTTCTGTGAACTAAGAGAATAAAAAACAGTCAGTTTTCTTTCTGTGTCTGAGACTTCTTCTGAGACCAAGTTCTTCCATAAACCCAACAAAGTGAAACTGCTGAGGAAAAGTGCAGAGAAGTGGTGCTTGGCCCTTCTGAGATCTATCACCACAGTTTCAACCCCAACATATTTCAAATACGTGAATTATATTAATTCACTACTATCCCTGCAAAGCTATAGTTTTTTTAAAAAGTCAGGAATGGCAAAAATTAAATAGCCATTTCCATAACTGGCTTTTTTTTTTTTTTTTTGTAGTATAACATGTCTAACCAAACAGAGGTTGCCTCTCCTGGGAAATTGGCTTATCTGATACGATCGAAAAATCTTTTAACTACTAGACTTCAAATATGACTTACATCAAAGCCACTGTGTGTTATCTTGCAAGGTGGCAGTTTGATTAGCTGCATAAGCTTTCTTTGTTTACACTGCATAAATTTAACATTGCAATAAGGACCTTTTGCATTTTAAGTTAATTTATTTAAAAAGGACAATTAAAAAATAATATATAGAAGAACCCTGGTGCTCAGAGCTAAAATATGGATTCCTCCTAGAACTCACTGTCAGCGTGTGCAAGTATTTTTTAAGTAAAGCAGTGGATTTGCATAACAACTTTGTGAGGTGAGAGCCAAGTCAAACAGACAAAGGCTGCGAGTCCAGGGCCACTCTCACCTCCTCCGCCTGAGAAGCAAGTGTCTCACCTCTGAAAAAAGGAGCCACAGCACTTCCCTGTTTGTCAATCTGCTGTGGTTAATGGCTGTGAGCCATTATCAGAGGGCCTAACTGCTGCAAGAGAGCTGCTTTCTCACAAAGTTAATATCTAATTTCTCTGAACTTTCTGAACATTACAATAAACTGCTGGATGTCCTTAAATTGCATAGAGGAAGGAGGCAGACGTTACTGGAAAACGAAGCAAGTTACGTAAATACCAGAGAAAAGTCTGCAAATACGAACGTGTCGTGTGTCTTGACAGAAGCGAGGAGACTGAAGTAACATACTTCAATTTTTAACATTCATAACTGTTACAGACTAATTTTCAAAAAGTGACAGATCTGCTCAGTGTGCTGTGTTATTAACATACCAGGATTCAACATTTCAGTGCTTTAAATTATATACATTTGGAGGGTGTGGTCATGAGAAAGACACAGGCACATATTCGGAAGTGCTGCAGTGAGAGTGTTCTTTGAATAGCCACTCAGACTCAAATGATTTTTGAAGTTCAAAATACAGAAAAAAACTTTGAACTTTGAACTGAACTCCTCATACAGTTTAGATCAAATGTAAATACACACCACTACCCAAAACTACTATGCATTTTTATTAACTCAAAGATTTATTCCAAAGAAATACCCTAACCCATAGAAAACCTGGTAGGTGTGAACTCCAGGAATATGGCTCCAGTCAAGCTGAAATACCACATTCCCTACAGTGTTTCTAAACATTGTTTCTAAAACAATTTCTGTAAAATGTGACTTCTATAAAACATACAACAACAAGATGTCTTAGAAAGATTTTGGGGAACTTCAGTTGTGGGTTTTGATAAAAACCATTATCAGTTAAGCTAATAAAAAATGTGGATGTTTAAAGTTTCACTCCATTTGGAATTTTGTGTCTATGTTTTTGGGCACATTCAAAAATTGCCACTAAAATTTAAACAATTAAATTTTATATATCTACATTTAAACATACAAATATGGGCATAAATATGCACATTTGCATGCAATTAGCAAAGAATACAAGATAGTGTATTGTTGTTCTAGGACTCCAGAAGCAAAGAGGAAACACCTGCTGTGCATTCATAAAGCTCTTTTCAACCCTATGTCCACATCACAATACACTATTTTGGATTCTCTATATTCTAAATTAATTACAGTAAAAATATTTTCCACATCTTTAGAATATTAATTGTAAGGTTTATTTTGCTCTTGAAGCCCAAAGCCCTTACTACAGTGGCCAAATGTATAATATATCACATCCCCCAAATTTACTCTAAAATATTTTTTTTACACTGGTATTTTTTTATCATCTGAATTTGCAGAGTGTTTGAAAGTAACATTTGGACACAAAATTACACATATACTCTACAGTCAGGTCCCATTTGATGGTTTTGTCTCTGGTGTGATTTGCAGCTCCCACGTGGTCAATGGACAAGGCAGGTGCTGCCAGTGACAAATAAAAGCACGCAGCAAAAAACGATTACCCGTTACAGTTCAAGCTGATTATCACCCTTTTGTGGAAACTGATATAGAGGTGTCACTATTAATGTGAGGCGCAATTCTTCAGATCAAATATCAGACTCTCATCATCTCAGTTTCAGATTAAATCACCAGGTCACCCTAAGATATGGATAACATATTTTTCAGTAATTATTCTTTGTTTAGTTAAAAAAAAGATTTTCATGGTTTGCAGAACTACTGTTTCGCTGTCCGTTTCATAACAAACACCAAAACTGAAGTAAATGAGCAATATCTGCTGTCTGGTCTGGAGTAACTTCTGATCTGAAAAGGTTTTGAGTAAAGATCAATGTCCATCGAACCAGCTCACCGATTACGGAACTCTAAAGTAAGGGGATGATGCAGACCTTAGGAAAGCCAGAAAGGAGGTAAAGAACTTGCTCTGTTAACATTCTGAAAGTGAACATGTGCTAACCTGAAGGCACAAACATCACTGCTGCTTTGGCTGTTGTCTGAGGATAGCATATGATTTGTAGATAGATGGAGCAAAACAAAGACCATATACAGAAATGGAATTTGTCCCCTTTTGAAAATGCAGTAAAAGCTCCGTATCAGATAAAGATATATACATATATTAAAAAAAAAAAACTCTGACATACTAGGTAGGCTAGGTAAGCAAATTGAGTTTTTTGTCCATCAGAAACAAGATTCTAGGAAAAGTAAGTAAAGAAGAACTGCATCTATGCTGCTAAAATAGGAGGTGAAAGGATAGTGATCATGCCCAAACTTCTGAGAAGCTGCAGTGGTCCAGGGCGGTCACGCTATAAGCAACCAGGCGGTGTGGATGAAGAGATCCCATGTCGCAGCTCACTCCTAACACCCTTTTATAAACAGTGCAGATGTACCCTCAAAAACTCCAAAACTTTCTTTGAGAAGACAGTTCTCCATTGCTTCCAAAGGCTCTCAGCAGGAAATAAAATGTAAAAGAAATAGATCTCATTCCATTACTTAATGAAATAATAATGACTCTTATAAGCGATACCTTTAGTTCTTGCACCTCTTCTTTCTTAACAAATGCCTGTGCAACGTTAACCCCTCCAACTGGTTTATTCTTGTTTCCGTGGTTAGAAAGACTCTTTCCAACTTGCTCAGTCATTTTTTGAATAACTATTCCTAAAATTAATTAAAAAAATATATTGACAATCTTCATTCATGAGTAAGGCATAAAAGATATCTTTCTGTGCTAGCAATCAGTTGAATTGAGAGAAACAATTAAAAATATGTATCTATGTCTTCCTACCATACTACTAAAAATAATATGCCTTAAAATCAATTATTTCATTCATATTTGTAATTAAAATGATGTTAAATTCTATGTGTACTTCTTTTAATCATTTGGATACAAAATACATCAGTTTACATACATTTTTTTCCTCTATCAGCCTGCAAATTCAGCAGGTAAATTAAACTTTACAAAGTTGAACTCGTTCATTACATAGATACTGCAAGTCAAAAGTAGATACTTAAGGTGCCTACATATCACTTCCAAAATTCACCTTGAATATATAATCTTGAAACACCATCATCTTGAGATGTGAACTGACCATGCATTTTTAATAGCAGCCAAATCAGCTTAGGAAGCTTCTCTGTTCCTTTCTCCCCTCCACTGCAGGGTTTATCGCTCCCCCACTGGCACTGATGGAATCGTGCTTGGGACTTTACTGTAAACCCTCAAAGTGTCTTTCACAAAATAAAAATAATTAAAATGTGGAGAAAAACTGTTCTAGGCTGAACTGCCCCTCTGAAGCAGAGATCATGTATTTTACTGCATTTATATAAAACAGCATGATACTGCTCTAACCCTAACTGACATCTCTGAGGACTATAAAATATAAATATGTTACTGAAAGAATAAAGTAAGTGCACATATACACTCAAAAGTGTTAATGTAAAGTAAGGCATATGCACTCCAAATTTGACGGTCTGGCTTCAACAGGTCTTCTAACACAGAAATAGTATCAGCCTAGTCAAAATCATGCATAGCTCTTGTGACACTATTTTCTTCCATGAAAGTAGTGAAAAAAAACAACCTTTTGAAGTTTTGGCAGGTGTTTCAGCTTCTTCTATTTCGCTTTCTTCAGTCCCATCCATATCACTTTTGCCAGGAGCCATCCGAAAAGCACTGACATTGTTGCTTGATGTTTTTGACTGTTTCTGCAGTAACTCTGGTGATATGTAAGCCTGCTTAATATCATCATCATCCACTTCTTCCTCTGAGCTGAATGGTGGAGTTCTAAGCCAAAACACACAAGATCTGAGAACTCAGCAGGTTTCTGTGACTGTGCTGATACACACACATCATTAAGCGTCACTGTATTTTTCTTTAAGTAACATGCACATTTTTCTTATTTGAAAAAAGCACAGTAACTTCCATAAATTCTCAATATATAAAAAACCGTTTAGAAGTCATATTACTAAGTAAACTGAAATAGTTATCACAAAACAATCTCTTATGTAGGCATGATTATCTCTGTCTAGGCAACTGTCTTTATAAAACCAACACCCCAGACATACGGCAAGTCTTGCCAGACAAACAAAGACATCCTTTCATGGTTCAGCAGAGAGAGCAAAGATCAGGACCAAGGACTTCCCACTACAGAACGTCTGTTATTTTGCTAGATTAAATAATTTAGGACTTTTTCAATGTAGTTTCCGAAGTTAACACAACCTCTGAGTTAGTCATTAGATGTAACAACCAGATTCAAACTATTTCTGGCTTGACAAGTTTGAAATTGTATTTTGAATCGTATCCAGAAAAAAAAAAATATATAGTGCCACAAATTACAGCACAGAATGTCTGATGTGATTGGAATCCAGAATATTGTATTAATTTTGATCACAGTAAGACACTTATCAATCCTTTTTTTTGTGTGTGTGTGTGTGTTGCAAGCATATCAAAATCCAATCAGCAAAAATGCTTTCTTCTAAAGCACGAGAGAACAAAACATACGTGATACTAGATGACTTTCTGGAAACTCCATCTCCAAAAAGCTTCCTGGATCTAAAACAATGAGACACATTATTCTGAGATTGGCAGTCAACTACATACGCAGAAATTTTATAAAGAAGCAACGTGAATTCTTTGCTCAATACAACATTAGCAGGAAATATTCACATCATTTCCCTTGACCCTGCGTGTGTAGGGGGGTTGGACTAGATGATCTCTAGAGATCCCTTCCAACCTTAAGCATTCTATGATTCTATGATTCTATGATTCTATCCACTATATGGAAAGGCAAGAAAAACGAACCCATGATATTGTTGCGTATGGGAGGAATATTAGAAGAGGCAGCCATCTCTTACTTTGGTGTAGATGTATTCTCAACGACAGCTGCTCTCTGTCCAGCTGGGCGGACAGCTGTTGAAGGCCGTTTCACTGTTTTTTGTGGTATTGCAGATGAGGAAATTCTCAGCTGATTGAACTTTTGTTTATCTACAAGACAAGTTGTCTACCTCAGTATTAGAAAAAAAATGTTTGGTATACTTTATATTAGAATTATTTATATTAGAATCTGATTTCTTTCTAAAATGAAAGGTGTCACTGCTACAGATGATGGTGTTACAAAAAAAGAAGGAAAAAGAGTAACTTTTTCCTTCCCAAAACAGTTCAAAGCAATTGAGGAGCTTGCCAATTGTAAGAGCCAAGATTTCCACATTAAACAACACATTGAGAAATCTTTACAGAAATTAGTTTAGTTGGTTAGAACAATACAGAATATTTATGTGGAAAATTATTGAAGCAGCTGCTCAGTATCTACAAATCCTTCAAGTCTGATACTTAGGTCACAGACATACAAAGAGATTCAAAAAACCTAAAAACTAAAAATTAATTAATTATTATTTAACCTTCTGAAGGAAGATGAGGGCAGGAAACAAATCTATTACAAGATGATGATTTCTCCTCAATCCTAAAGCTGACTTGGCGTTCCAGATGCTCTCGAATTCGCTGAATGTCAGGCTCCTGCTTCTGCTTGTGTTCTCTAGCAGACTCAATAGCATGTAAAATTCTATTTAAGCGCTCATTTGGGATACCACGAACACCCTAAAGAAAAAAATTGTGCTGTAAGCAAAGGGGCTAATATAGGAAGGATTTGTATTCCACAACCATATACACTCTTATAGCAACCATAAAAAGTTTGAATATTGGAAAGCTTGTGGCACACAGCACAAAAATTGATAACAGCTCATCGGTGAGGTCATACCCACCACTGCTGTAATTGATGGAAAACCTCTCAGGTTAATAAATTACACCGATTTGTAGCAGCTGGAAATTTAGCTCAGGAGTTTGGAGCTTGAGAGGTGCAATACAGAAGTGGAAGAAAGCAGTAAAAAGTGAGGCAAAGATTCCCCTCTTTTGAATAATTCAAAGTAAACTTACTGCTTTAATTCCCAAGGATTCCAGCTTCTCCTCCAGGGCTTGCTCTAAAACAACTCGCAGTTCTTTAGTTAAGGATGGATCAGTCTTCAAAGCATTTATTAAATGTTGGTTACTTCTACCTGTCTTATGATCACCTTTCTCAATTTCTGAAATAAGAATGGAGAATTACTTTTCAAAGATACCTGAAAAATCTACAAGACATTAGACTGTATTGAAACATGCATTTCTTAGAAACAGCATCGATGTATGTGTGCATGTTAGGCCTACACAAGAGCTGTATTTTTTTTAAAATCTGGGGCTAACTCACAAAACTCAGCTTGCCTAAAACCTCTAACTCAGCACCTAGTACTCACCATAATAAGTGACCTCTTTTCCTTGTTACAGAATCATTGTAAAGATATATGCCTGAGTATTTAACAACAAAGATCTAATTCTAGAACTGAACTTGGAACTCCTGATAAAGAAAGATTATCTTGGATAATTAAATTTCCTAAAAGTTCTATTACAAACCAAAGCTAAATTCTAGTTAACACAACAGCCTTGTTGTCAAAATTGCCTCAACGCAATGTTCTCTGAAAAAATGCTTATTGAGACCAGGTCTTCAAAAAGTTATTTAGCACTTTCAAAAATGTTAACAGGACAAATCCTTAGTCTGAGGCAGACCATTTCACTGAATATACCTGACTGATACTACTTATCTTTAAAACTCTTCCAAATACAAAGTTCAGGGACATGTTTTCTTCTGTGCAGGCCTATGACACCATACATATTTAAAAGTAGAGAAGAAGTTTCTATCTCATTCATTCTTTTAAGTGTTAGTAATGAGACTCACTCTTAGACAAGAAATTATCATCTAGACACTTCCTACACGTAAATTAAAAATTCACTTCTAAGTCAGGCCTCAATAGTACATATTGACCATACAGATGAGGAAGGTAAGCAAAATACTGTCACGTGGAACCTGCCTGGAAAATCTCTCTGGTAAGATGGAAATATTACTGGATACGTCTTATACCAAGTGAACCAAGAGCCTCTGGTCCCACGGTAAACACTTTTGCTGTTCTGCAGTGGTCAGCAAAGACTGCAAATCATAGGAAGACGGGCATACAGCATCCCAGAACTCATACTATAAACCACACTCGACCTTTTACATAAAATTCAGGAGCTTATCTCTTTCCAACATGGCCTGTGAGGCAGCAGTGTCATCTGCTACCCCACAGACAAAGAGATAACCAAAGGAACAATTCTATATAGTGACTTTCAAATATTTTCTTTCAAAACAAATGAGCATTTTTCCCTATTTTTAAACAGTGATTGCTTAAAAAGCAGCTCAATTTAATTTTAGTTTTTGTTGACCAAAAAAGAAAGAAAGAGGAAATACATAAAGGCCATTAGATCATTTTGAAGAAGTGTCTCTTGATGGATACTGAAAAGAACTGTAGGAAATTAAAACTGAAAAAAAGAGTCCATCTGTGGCACTAGGAGATCTGTAGTTGATGAGGGCACTATCTGCCTGAAGTCTTACCTGCTTTTGAGAACTGTGTGGACAACTCAGACCCAGCACGAAGAGCAACTTGGCTGGAGAGCTGAGTGCTACAGGAGGCAACTACTGGGACATATGGAGTGGCAGGGTCAGAATCTGTGAAGCTATCCCCACTCTCAGAGAGGTGCATTAGGCAGTACAAAATCCTCCCCAAGAGCTTGAGACTTCTTGTTTTTCATGGAAGGCTCCAAAGAGCTTTCTGAAAATCCTGTGCCGTTCAGATGTTAATCCTTGCAATAAAATGGATCCATCTAAAGTCACTGCTTAATTCATAATTATTATATACATACATGGGTAACAACACTACTCAGCATTATCCTAATTAACAATAACATTAATTCCTACTAATTAACTTAAGCCAAATCCTCTTTGCAGGAAAGACCTACTTTGGAAGGAACGGTTTTCTCGTTCATTTCTTAAAAAAATAAAACGACAACAAAAGAACAGAACTGGATTTGACACCTTTGGTGACCTTGAGTCTGGTCCCCCACCTCAGCTCCTACAAAAAAATTATGAAATATTCTCCAATCAAGAATTTTCACACTCTCCCTTACAAATGGCTGTCACTGAAAACAAAAACATCTTGGTCTATCTTTTCAGACTGCATTCTTTCTTTCTACTGTACTGCAGGGCATGCCCCTAGGCCCTGCGTAAGAAGCACAGATAATCCATCAAGAGAGGAGATAGCAAGCAAGAGAAATGGCAGAAAGAACGACAAAAATGCGAGCAGTCCTTAATTCAGATGGTGCACTCACTGGATTTTCCCTGGGAAAATTTCTCTGTAAGCACAGGCATATTAAAAAGACACTTTTGTTTTCAAAACAGCAGCAGCAGCATTCTGTTAATATCTAGTCACCAGATATAAGATTAGAAGAGGATTTCTATTTCTACATATATCCCTGAATAGCTCATTATGTTACTCAGGTATTTGGTGTAAAGTAAGAGTTTTGAGTTGCCTCAAAGAAAAGATTATCGTTCAGGATGAACCAACACTTTCTGTCCTGTCACTGTAAATGTGGCCTGGTCTGGTTTTCTCAGATGAAGCAGAAGACGGCTGCAAACTCTGGGTTACAGAACTGCCCTCAGACCTGCACAACCTTGGCTGGAGGGAGTCACAACTTCCATTACTTGCAAGAGGACCTCTGATGCATCTACTAAAGCAAACTATTGGACAGCATCAAGCTCTGCTTACCACAAATCTCCTTCCCCTACTTCAACTCTCTATCCTCTTCCACGGAGTTTGAGAAAGAAGTGACTGTACATGCAGCAGCACCAACCCCCCAGATTTCCTACTAAGGGGGTATTCTCCTGCAGTTATTTTTGTTCTGCTTATCTGAAGTGCCTTTAAGCATTCATAATATGGCTATTTTTCTTGTTTTGCTTTTTTTTTTTCCTCGAGATTTCCATAAAAACATTCAGCTTGGATAAGGAAATCATAATATTTACAAGCACCAATAGCAAACCGGAAATTAACACACACAAGGTCTGTTCCCACCCAAATCAGATAAGCAAACTCAAACAGAGAGAAAAATAAGGTAGGCATCAAATAACATTTACACTTCCATTTTCAAGAAAAAACATGCCACTACCTTTTGATCTGAATCAACCATTACCTTTTTCCTCTTCTGAAAGCTCCTCTATGGGCTCCAGCATATGAACCAAGGGTGCCTGCTCTAATAACGAGGAAGAACAGGAACACCAGACAAACAGGACAGAAGAAGGTCAAGGTCCAGAGTGGGAAAGTTGAGCAAAATAACACACTGATGTCAATTTTCCTGGTTGCTGACAACCTGCTTAGCAGTCACGAAGGCAACACACATGACTCTTCACAGTCCTAAGTACTACCTTGGTGGAAAATTCTTGCAGGGCAGACCCCAGTATCACTTTGGGAGTGATTCAGACACCTAAACACAGGTGTCTAGTATAATCTGAGATAAGACAGAGTGTCATAATCATCTGCACTAGGCTGGCTGATAAGATACAGAACCTATAGAAAACTTGTGTCCTTCTGGAAGAACACCCAGAGGCCAGGCAGTATATTTTATATATCTAAAAAGATAAGGCCACCTCAGATTAAGTAAATGAATACTGTCATTCATTTCTCCAGAAGGCATTTGAAGTTTAAAAGGTGTTATTAAAATTCTGTTTATGTCTATATTCATATTATAGATTGAAAAAGACAAATGAAATGGTTGGATAGAGAATTCCTCAGGAAAGTAGGGCAAAAAATATTAGTTTTATAATTAAAATAGAAAATTATTAAGTAGAAAGTCCATATAGGCTAGAGAGACAGAAACCATATGAGCATATTAGGAAACTCAAGAGTAGAGCCTTTTTTTCAATAAGGACAATTAAAAAAATCTTCAGTTACTCCACTATAGTGAGCTTCAGTACTGCCACATGCTTAAAAAGATCTTGAAATATCCTCTGCAGCCAACAGCTTTCTAACCACACTGGAACTATTATTCTCCAGGCCATCAGGCACAAGTGCTTTTATACAAATGAAGTCACAGCACAACAAGATGTAAGAAGAGTAAATGAAAACACTTATATGTAGATTAATAAAAACAAAGATTTTAAATAGTAAAATTCATTTTGTACTAGTGAATTTATTTCAGCAAAAATTAGAACCTGAATTTCTTCTGGGGTTTATGACAAAAGCAGAAGAATGTGCAAACTATACTTTCAGCACTCAATTACTGTCAGTATAGTAAAAAACAGTTTATTGGCCAGTACTTAGAAAACTTCTCTTGTATTAGTTAGACTTGCACATTTGCCTTAGCCTTCACAAAAATCCTTTGGCCCTACAAATGGCTGTTACACTGTTGGTGGAAGAAGGGGAAGTGGCATTCCAATTAACTTGCCTGCTCTTCAGTGATTTTTGTACAATACGGTACAAACAGGGACGCACTGCAGTGGGTCAGAGTGAAATGCGAACTTGGGGCTAAGCAACAGCTCTAACATCCCCAAAGTGAAGGGACTAAAAGGTCTGTTGTGAATGTTTCACTGTAGTGACTGTTCTCTCCGTGCCTTCCATGCTTGCAGTTACATTCAGCCTCTGGTCTGCTTTCTCAGGCAGCTTACAAGATTTAAGATTTAAGTGCCTTTGCACTAAATAAAAGTTTGGGGCAAAAAAAGAAAAAAGCTATTGTATCATCAAAAGATGCTAACAAGATGTGGAAATCAGTATATTTTATGGGATCTTAAAAACAAAACTCTGAGAGATTGACTGATGTATGGGCTTCTAATCTTTTAGTCTCTAAGGCTATAAATTAAACAGTGGCCAGAGCACTCCTGGGTGTTGGGACACGATGCTCCACACAGCTGAACTCCTGAAGCTGCTCTGGACACGCTACTGCTCTGTGAAAACCAACATTTGCCCAAACGGTAGGCAGGGACAATTTGGGAACACTCCCACAAGACTGGGGCCCGCCTGTGTTGAAGAACAGAGCTTCCAGCACAGGTGAGGGATGTTCCAGGGGAGATTTCATTTACTCAAATTTTCATTTACTTACATGTGTACAGCCTCAGAGTCTGTTGGCTGGAACTGCCACAGAGCTAGCCAGTTACCATGTAATTGGATTTAAACGATAAACATTCTACCTGTACTTTACTCAAATGCAATCTGTTTAAAGCAGCTGACTCATCTCAGCGCATGCCCTTGTCAGGTATCTTAATGGTAACAGGGAAAGCTCAAACCTCAGAATTCAGACCTGAAAATAGTCTGCGGAGGTCAGAACGGTGATTCTCTTCCTCAATATACTAGAAGCAAAGGAATTTAAAACGAATAAAATAATAGTTACAGTAGCAAAAGCCAAACGCATATTACTGCTGTGAATAATATCATTGTTCACTGCCTCATGACAGATGAGATCTAATCCTGAGATATGGAGGAGTGGAACACCTAGAAATGGCAGTTACTCCAGTGTAAGTAGGTCTTTTCTCTCTTCTTACTGTGCACATATATTAAAAGAAATTTATTAATTGTCATTTTGGAAGCCAATGTGAGTAAAACCAGCTTGGTTCACATCTCCGCTGTTAAACAGATGGCTGGGGAGACAAGCTCCTAGGGAGCCCCTCTAGGTTTGTCAGGGAAGTGCTGCTTCTAGCTACCCCATCAGACCTCTGAGCTCTCAACTTAACCATCCTTGAAATCAGCAGTACATAGGCAAAACATTCTAATATCAATAATCTGCTTCTTAGGAATCATTTAAATCTGACTATCAAGATTTGCCTTTCTGTCAGTTACCTGCTCTAAACCTACTCTGGCTGACCCTTTTGGCCTCTGCTCTGTAGCAACGTCTTCAACATCAGACCTTGCGGCCCAGATTCTTATTCGTTGCTTTAGTCCCAGCCTGAATGTCAAACCTAGACAAACAACTGTCTTCTCTCTGGACTCACACCTGCATCTGAATCACCTGCTCCAAGACACTTCTCAGTTCCCAGCTCCAGAAAGACACATCTAATGAGCACCCAAAGCCCTTCCTTGCCTACTGGACAAGGAGCCCAGGAGGCTGTGGCAAGGAAGGCGGCAGGACATGCTGCACAGTCACCTCCTCTGCACCACCACAGGACCAGCAGAATCAGAGCTTGGCCTGTCCTGGAGTTCAGGTGAAACCTGTTATTTTGTTCCCTGACTCTAATCTCCAGCCCTTCCTTGGTTATAAAATCATGAGAAATGGCAACTTCCAGCTTATTCAAGCAGGCCCTGCTGCTGCTGCCTTGCCTAATTCATCCCTCTTAACTCAACCGCACTCATATCTCATAGGCTGGTGCTGCCTTGAACACAGCCACATTGATACTAGCCCTAGCTATGCCCAGCCTTCCCAATGATGGAGTTATTCCTCCACAATCTCCAGAATATCTTTTCTGCCAGCTAATGCCTGTCATCAGAAGTACAAGTTGCCTTAATTTCTTCAGTGTATAATTACAAAGTTAAAATAATGATGCACCGGCATACTTTGCTACTTCTTTAAATATCTGTTTAAAATAGTTTCTGAAGACAAATTGCTTGCAGGTGGAATAGGAAAATATATTTACTAAATTCAGGCCATGTGTATTTCAAGCATATCATGTATTACTTGCCTGTTCTTATCTTCTTGGTCAGAGCCAAGTGGCACTCTGACATGATGAGGATGTAAGAAACGTAAGGCATGGTTATAAATACAACCCAGTCCTTTCATATTATTTTGGTTTCACACCCAAAGAGCTGCCAGATTTCATCTGTGGTACTCATCGTTTTATCAGTCAATTCTGAATCAACGGGCTCCTAAACTTCCCTTCTAACTAATCAATGGAAAGTCATATCCTGCACAAAAGCAGCCTGAATATATAACAACATTAAACCAATATCCTTAAATATGACCAATTTTAGACACTTACCTGAGGCATCTAAGTTATAAGCCTAGTCATCTCAGATTCCTTCTACAGTCAATGAAAAGACACTGGTACCTTCAAGGAGTAATTCAGATCTTAGTTCAGCTGAACCAAAATCTGAAGGAGCCCCTTTCCTCCATTAACTGTCCTGGAAGACTGTTGTGACTGGATTCTCCTCAGATGCCTCCTCAGTTAAGTCCCTAATGATGGCTCAGTTTGAGTTCACAGCAGGTTTCAAGACCAAGTTTTATGTTTCAATGCACAGTTGCACTAATATCTTTCCCTTTTATCTGCTATCTTAAATGCCACCTAAGAAAGATTAAACACTGAGCAATGTCAACATTTCAAAGATTATACAAGAGCCTAAGACCTTTTTTTAAAAAAACAGAATTCGTCTGTAGCCTTTTCATGAGACTGGAGTCATCTTTGAAAATAAGACCTAGCAGCTAGCCTAGAAACTCAGAGAACACTCATGCTAAGATGGCATTCCAGAGCCATTCTTAGTTATCCTAAGAAATCAGTAACATTTTGATAGGAAAACTACAGATATTCTGAGATGTATCGTGCTAAATACACTTCTATTTGGAAGGCTCCAGCAGGCACTTTCATTTTGATAATGGCATCAGATGCAGCCATGATATCTTAATTCAGCATGTAACTCAGGCCCTTGAGGAACCCTAAAATCTGGGGAAACACACTAGAATTTCTGCTAACCTTTATATCCAGAAATTAGGTAGGATAATAAAAAAAAAAAGAAAAATGAGGAAGGGAAGAAAAGGGACAGAGAGACCTGCAGAGATAAATAAAATAATCATCAGCAAAGGAATCCGAAGAAGATACCTTTTCTACTGTTTCATAATAAATTGATAGTGAATCTTATCTCAGAAGTTTCTTAAGTTGCCACAAACTTCACATCTATGGCAGTGAGAAACAAAAATCTGAATGTGCTAACTTAAAGAGTCATAGAACAAAAATACTAATGTTCACAGAAACATGCAAGGAGAAGGACTAAAAATGCAGTTCTAGACAAATTCAGCATGCAGGCCCCTCAGAAGCAAATCTCTTGATAAAACTAGATTTTTAAATTCATGGCAATAGCTACGCTACTTGCTGTGAGGTATCTTAACAAGAACAATTGCTTTCCTGGTGCAATGAGAGCTGTGTGGATGAAAAGTAAGAGGACTATTTTAAGTACTGTTATCAATAAGATTAGTAATACACTATTACTTTTCATTACACAGAAACCTTCCATCTATATGCAGTTTCCCTTAAAATGCTTCTGTCAATGAGTAACTGTGTCACATAGGCTACTAAGAAATCTCTGTATTAGTCAAATAATTTTACAACATAATAAATAAAAGTATATTTTCTTTAGTTTAATAATGTCATATCAAATATTTTGAAATCAACAATTCACTTCATCAATTTTTGATTCCTGATCAAATTATCCAAGGACCTGATCAAATTATCTAAGGATCCTCTTTCCCTCACATGTCAATTAAAAAAATCTGGATTTGATGAAAAAGAAAAATTCTGTTCATTTGTCTTAGAAAAATTATATTCCTCTCTCCTTGTCAGGTTTTAAAACTAAGAGAAAAAATTATAAATCATTATTTAATAATTTGAATATTTAAAAAAATATCATATTTAATATTTAAACATTTTATTTGTGCAAAGTTCAACTTTTATTATTTTTCTGATTGAAAAGTAGAGAATTAATTGACACAAAATGTTGGTCATCAAACAATACTCTCTAGTACTTTGAATATGGTAAAAAAATAAAAGCTACTTTTGCAAAACACAGAACAATGTCAAGGTAGGTTCCTCTTTTCTCCTTACTACTATATAATATACTATAAGTAGAATATTTAATATAGTAGTAAGTAGCATATAATAGAGTAGCAAGGCTAAATAACTAAACAGTTATCTATAAGTGAGTACAGTTCTACTTTAGAAGAACTCTCTAGATGGGATGAGTCTATTTTACTTATTTCTGCTGTATTTTTCCTCCTTGATATTTGACATCCTGTGAAAAATATAGTTTCAAGACTCACTATAAAAAAAACTTCACATTTTTCTCCATGCATATTCCAGTATATGCAGATACCACAAAATAAACCTATTTGCTAAAAGAAATTGTTTTATTTCCCTTTCTAGTTTCTTTGCATATAAAGTGCTCCAATACTTTCCATCTCCTAAGAAATACTCAGAAAATATTTTTTTTTGCCATATCCAAACAGTGTCACACTTTTCCACAGTGTCCTCTTTACATTTATTTCATATAAATTCTCAATGGAGACACGCAGCAGAGCCATTCACATTTTATTCATTCAGTGTAACTATTCGTACACCTTTGATTCAGCAAGTAGTACATTTTAGAAGACAGGGTGTTAGTCCTGCAGGTGCTGAGTCTGCACCTACCACAAAAACTTACCATGCATCACAGGTAGACTTGATTTACATTCCACAAGAGCCTGTACATTAGTGTTCACTAAAAGAGGAAGAAAACAAAACAGAATGTAAATCTGAATGTAAAAATGTATTATAGTGAATGTTCTAAAAAAAAATCACCACTATATGCAGATTCATAAATATAATAACATTTAGTCATATTCATGAACTACACAATTTTTTGACTTCAATAGGGGAAAAAAACTAATAGTCTCCTACCTATATAACGTATAGAGTGCAATCTTGGACTGAATTATCACATCAGTTCTGTGTTGCTAGCATCTATTTGGAGCCTAAGAGCAAATGCTCCCGTATGCCTCAGGCTTATGCTTGCCAGAGGCCACACAGCCATTCTGTTACCCTCAAACCAAGCTGCGTCCTGCTGTTGGATTCAGTTTGAGCCCATGCTCTGCTAACAGGGCAAGATCGTTTCCAAACAGGAATTAATCTTAATCCTGCTGTCATCATCTGTTGCAATAAACTTACTCCAAGGCACAGCAACTGCAACCTCAAACCTACTGTCTAAGGGTGCATCCTGAAACAAAAGTATTACGAGGTGTAGCTATTTGTAATGGACTCAGTGAAATGTTGGTAATGAATGGACTGGGTGAAATTTTGAAATGGTGAAAGTCATGGCAGAGACAGATCATCACTGGTATACTTAAATTTCTTAAAAATCTGTATCTTAACTGATATATTAATCAATTTTGTCTATGCTTTCAATATTTGCTTTTTTACGAATACTATAGCCTGAGCACAGGCTCATCAATTTATATGGTACAAAGCAAAACCAAAAGCTGCTTATATCACACAAAATACAGATACCGTATTTCGTATCTCTTCACCACTCAGTATACCAACTTTGCACATCACAAGACAAAATATGCACTTTGGAAAACAGTACAAAGGCATAGAAACACAGAATTACAGTTGGGTTTTTTGAGAAACACAAATTTCAAGTATTGATTGATTTCAATATTTAATTAATAAAGTGCATGTCTATATTCTTTAATAAACTAAAATGCTCTGAACTCTTCAGATCAGAAACAAAATCTGCTTTTTCTTACAGTTTGCACTTACCATCATATGGTTTGATACTTGCAACTGACCTTGCGGACAATTCTTTTATCTAAATGAAAAAAAGACAGGAACATGAATAGTTAGAAACTATCAATATCTAGAAATGCATAGTTAATGTAAAATACCCCCTTTCAGTAGTGCTGGATGGCAGAAACTCATGTTAATGATGTGGGGATACATTATTATTCTCTTCCTTTATTCATCTACCTAATGCATAGTTCATACATTCATGCTTAATGAATGCTTAGGACTTACTCTTCTTGCTACCTTGGGTGACTCCATGCTGTGTACACCATTGATAATACAAACTTTGAAGTGAAATGAGAGCAGCCTTACGGGCCATATTCACACTTACTGCTCCAATACCTTCTGCTTCAGCAGTTCATGTTCAGTTTTGCAAATTAGCTCCACTCCAGGAAAACATTAAAGCACACAGTGGATTTTAGCTGTATGAACAGTTCTCCTGTCTCTCTACAGTTCTTTGCTACTTGAACTGTGTGCTGAACAAAACTGAGAGTCTAGAGGAAGCAAACAGATTGTAATTCAGTCCAAAGAAAAGAGGAAACTGGTGAGCCCAGAAGCTAATCCCAAACAGCAGACATACAGCCAGTACCACCTACTGCTGCTGCAAGATACTAGACCCTGGCCTCCTTGATGAACACTTAGACACAGGCAGCAGAACCTCAATTCATGGCCTATCAAGTTTGGATTCTACAAAAGTGCTAGCTATTTCTCAGGCTCTTTCAGTTTTAGAATATTGAGAACACAGATCTTCCCTGTGAAATAATTACACTTCACAAAAAGCAAAGTTGGCTTCCCCTGAACTTATCTTACATCTGTGGTAATACTGCTTTTTTTCTAAAAGGGACACTTCAAGTATTTTGCTTAGGACTAAGTCCTCCTCTACTGCACCTTCACTGAACAGCTATCAAATTTGTTCAGATGGAGACATCTGAAAAACTCTTAGTCTTTCCAAATCTATATATACTTACATAAACACATATCATTAATATCATAAAAATATGTAAAATGTTGTGTGTGCTTTGTAAAGAACACAGAATCTAATACAGGAAAAACTGTTAGGACAGCTTAATGGTGGCACAGTCTAAACTCCAGACTAACAAAGGAAATAGATCTTTACCCAATTACCACCACAAAAAAATTCATTGTTTGAATAAAAGTATATTTTTTAAGAAAAATAAAAACATTTTCAAATAAATCATTTAATCAGTCTCACAGTTATAAAACATATACTTTATTTCTAGTGTGAATCATGTAGTTTCAGACTTCAAACATTAGATCTCACTATAATCATTTTATGACAAATTGAATCCTGTATAGTATCAGAAATTTTTTGTCTTTGGTCTCTGGAGACTGTGACATAGTAATTTCTTAACTTCTGTTAAACTTGCTAAAACATTTTATTTGTTAAATCTTTCACTCTAAATGATGCTTTAACTCCTGTGTCTCTTTCCAGATCCTTTCAAATTTTTCACCATCATTTCAGAAATGTAACCAAAATACTCCTGTAATATTCTTACCAATCAGGAATATTCCCCATGCAACTGGAGATGCACCAGTGACCCAAGGTTAGGAAAACGTTTCTATGTGTCCTATAGAATCAGACGCTCCCTGAACCCTAGAATGCTTCATGAAACAGACCTGTTTCTTCTGAGTAATAATCAGATCATTCTGTTCCTGAAGCTTCTGCCCCAATTCTTCTATCCTCCTCTTGTAAAAGGTGTTGCTTTTATTCAGGTCTTCTCTCACTGACGATTTAAGTTTCTCAATCTGTGATAGTAGCTAGAGAATAAAGCAAAAAAGTAACTCGATATTCATCATATACAACTACTTCAATACTACCGGGTTTAAACAAATGAGAGTCATGTTTAAATATTTCTTTTAAGGCTTTTTTTTTTTTTCACAAGGGATGCAATGCTACGTGTGGTTCCACTGGGACCTGCATATATTACAAAGCAGCTGCCTGAATAATTTTTTATTTACACAAAGAGAACTACCTAAATCTCAGTATCAAGGAAAGGACATACAAACACATTGATAAAGTTACCTAAAAATAAGATTCAGGAAAAAACATATGACTGTATAAACTGTTTTAGTTACGAACCGTGTCAAACAGTGGCATCTCAAGGAAGTAAGATGTGAATTTGCATGCTAAACCTAATATATTAGCTCTAAATACAGAAAAGAAACAAAATTTTAAGCGCACCATCTCAAAAGCAATACTTACCTTACTTCTCCCTTATTCTATTCTTGCAGTGTATGTGGGTGTATCATTAACTACATCTTTTGGGGGACTGCTTCATGGTTCTTCCCCATTGCTCTCTTGCCAGAGAAGTATTGGCCAGACCACTATGACCTGCTCTGTTCTTACATGGTCACACAGACGAAGGAAAATGAAAGGAAAGAAGGCAACAGAAACAAAGTAGGAAAGAGATTAAAAAGAAATGTAAACATTAAAGAAAAGGTGGGGAAGAATAAAACTTTGTATAGTAAAATATGTGAACAGATGAACAATAAAATGCTATGGAGCCTTTTCCTGAAAAAGCTCAAGAGATTCCAAGTTAGACAGCTGTGGAGAAAAAAAAAAAAAAAAAATAGTAAAATATGTGAACAGATGAACAATAAAATGCTATGGAGCCTTTTCCTGAAAAAGCTCAAGAGATTCCAAGTTAGACAGCTGTGGAGAAG
>VZSV01000013.1:4853580-4869358 GCA_013398735.1 Nothocercus julius
TGCAAGTGAAAAAGTAAGTGAAAGAAAAGAGAAAAAAAAAAAAGATCGAGACAGAAGCCGTAGGCCCACAGTAACTAAAGGTATAGCGTAGATGAAAGCTGCGTATTGTCAAGCTGTATCTTAAATACTTGGCCTATCCACATTACAGAAAACACTGTATAAAATAGTGGTCATGGAATGGTACAGTTGTAAGGTCTTCAAAACAGAGACGTAGTTTCAGGTGGTTGTCAGATTCTGAACTGATAAATTCCATTTCAGCTCTGGTCACCGAATAATAGAAATACAAATATAACAAATACATCTAAGAGGACACAATTACCAAATTTGTGGGTCTAGGCTTTCTAATCTAACAGATACACTATAAAACATCAAGAACTACTGCAAAAGTAAGCAGGTAAGAAAATATCTCCTTGTGGTATAAGTGGTTTGCTGTACAACTTACCAAACTCTTTTCTGTCTCGTGTTCCTGATGAAGGGCTTGTATTCTAGATGCCCATTTACCTTCCTGTAAAAAGGAAACCAATGCTAATTCTTGCTAATTACACATTAACATTTACTTCAACAGTTTTATTTTTATAAATAAAACATATGCACTGAAAAGGTTATCAACAACATGAAACCTGAGTAATTTAAGACCTAGAACAGTTATCACCATGTTTCATATACACAAGCATAGCGGTGCTCCCAACAGTCTGTAAACTCTGCATCTGTTCATAAAAGGCCTTGATTTGCGTATGCACTGACTGAAACTGAGAAATGCCCAAGTATTTTTATACACTTCTAACAATAAGGAGACTAAGAGTAGGGTTTTTCTTTCAACCAAATGTTATTTCAAACACTCTTCAGCAACATATTTTGTATTTTGCAATGATAAAAAACAATGTTAACATCTGAATTTTAAGAGTATAAAGTAAAATTTGCTAAAATTTTCACATCTTTGCATATAAGTGACTGAACTTTCTGTTGAAAGCAGCATGTTACAAGAACCATGAGATATATTATGCACAGCTCAAGAAGTCAGAGAGGCTCCTGGGTGGCAGCAGCCTCACAACTCAGGTTTCGGACCTGCAGGTGAGTCTCAGCGCAACGCAAAGACCACGGCCTCAGTGGCCCTCCCTGACTTCATCTCTCTGACATGCAAGACTTAGAACAAATTTGCAGTAGCACCAGCACCTGAAAGTTCCAGCAGCTCAACAGCTTCGTATAGTTTAAAAGCCACAGGTTGGGAAATCTTGCCTGAAAGCTTCTTCATATTTTTGACATCATAGAAAATGGAAAATTCCAGTTTTACTGTCATTTTTCTAAGTGGCCTCTTAGATCAACAAACATAAATGGCCTACTGGAGCCTTTTGGCACTGAACTGCAACCACAATGTGTTTGGTATGGCTAGATACTTTTAATAAAAAAGAATAAGGGAATATTAATGAATAAATGTCAATGAATTATAAAGGAAAAAAATAAAGAAGCAATAAATAAAGAAATAAGTCCTTCATTTTTTAGATTGTACCAAATAGTAGCAAATTTAAAAATCTAGCTATTTTATATAGAAGGGTAAGAATTTTATTAATGAATTCAAAATCCTATTTATACATGTAAAAATTAAAAAAAAAATCAGCAGTCTCTTAGAGGTAATACTTTACGTTACTGTGTTACCTGTTTTTCAAGAAGTTTAACCACACTGTGATAATCCTGTGGATTCTCGGGTTTCTCTTCTATAAATTCTTGGCTGTCTTTTAATGTCCCTAAGTTGGATTTAAGTTGCATATTGGACTTCTGTAGTACTAAAAGTTGCTAAAAAGAATGGAAAAGCAATTTAAGGCCAGAATACGCATACATATTTTTTTAAAACAAAACTTATTTAATATGAAATTTATTTAAAGGTAACTGCAAAGACTTGCATCCCACATATGGAGATCAGCATTATTAGTAACCTCCTCACATTAGGAGGACTGAAGAATAAGAAAATACTAACAAGCTTTCTCATACCTTAACTCCTTCAATCAAAATATTGCAATTATGTGAATAAAATACCAGAATGCAGGGATACAAATCAACCGTATTTTAAAAAATTCCTAGGGCCTTTCAGACGACTTCATCATGTTTCAAACATATCAAGCTTACTACTTTCTACTATAAGATATTTATGCCTTAAATTGTGAAAAGATAAACCGCTTACATCTTCTAACGTTGAATTTCTTGAAGATAAGTCTTTAAGCTCTTTCATAAACATTTCTTTCACTTTTTCTATTTCATCAGCTAATTTCTCTTTTTCCTCCTCTTTCCATTTATGAAATGATTGTAGAATTTCTTCTTCTTTTGATTTTTGCTGTTCACATTCCTGAAATTATTTTAAAAGCATTATTTGTATTTTTCCGTATACACAGCACTAAGCACCTAAGTTGTCAAATCATGTGTGGCAAACGGCCAGTTTCAATGGGCAACACCATGACATCAAAAAACTTAAAAAATACTGGTTTCTGAAAAAATCTGGAGTAACAAACTATACAAACTAACATTTTGCTAGCAAAACAAGTAAGCCTCAGGGAGTTTGGAAAGTTCGTTATTTTTCATTACATAGGAACACAAGAATGGCTTTAATTGGTTATATCAAAGGTCCACCTAGTTCAGTATCCTGCTTCCCAGAGAGGCTGTCAGTAGATAAGGAATGTTCTTCCTAGCAGTCTCCCATCTGCTACCTGTTTTCAGCTCAAAAGGACTTCTTAAGACAGATGTGGTTCTGTAAACCCAGCAACCCTCAACAGATTTCTCCTCATGTGCTTTTTCAGTCTGCCCTCGAGGCTGTGCCAACTCTTATCAACCAAAAACTATCATTAGCCATTGAGCTCCACAGATCTCCTAAAAGTTGCCTAAGTACCAATTACTTTTGGATTTAACAATTTTGAGCATTTTTTGAAGAATTGATACTTACTCACTGTGTAACTAACAACTTTGTTGACATCAATATTCCCCGCCACGACCAAGCTGATGTCTCTTTCTCAGACTGACAACTCTTAGCCTACTCAGCCATACTAAATATAAAGGCTGTTCCTGGCCTTGATCATCCTTGTAGTTCTCTGATTTTTTTTTTCTGTCTATTACATCCTTTTAGAGCTGAAGAGACCAGACTTACACACAGTAGTTAAGCTGCAGTTAAACCATGGATTTTTCTTAATTGTTTATAATATTGGCTTTCCTTTTCTGATTGCTACTAAGTACTAGACTGATATTTCCATGAAACCAGCTATCATAATATTAAGATCTTGTCCTTGATAACGAGGCTCAGCTCAGAACCCCATCATATCATAGACGAAGATCAGATTGTTTTTCTCATATGCACTTATCCTATTTTAGCTGTTAAATTTCCTTTACCACCCATTACTCAGTCACCCATTTTTGTAAAGTCCTTCTGTGGTTCTAAATAACTGGCCTTTCTTCTTAGAAGTTTGAATGACTTAGTATCATCAGCAAACTGCTGCCTCACCGCTCACTCTCTTGACCAAGCTGTGTATGAATACAGTGAAAATATCTGTTCTTGAACAGATTCCCGAATTAATCAGAGAACTCTCTCAGGAAATCTCTTAGGAAACAGAGGTTGAGTTAATTGTGTTGAGTTAATTGTGTTGTCTCCCAGGCCTTGGAACCTATCTTTTTCTTAAGAACTCAGTCTCTCAGCCAGTTTATTGAATATATTTTCATACCTTCACGACAGAAGTCTGCATCATACAGAACACGGAGCTAAAGGAATAAAAGGAGCTGAGTGGATAAAAAGTTCAACAATGAGAGTGATGCCGAATAAAAGCTTCTTTTTTTTTTTTCATATTTGGGTTATATTTGAGGAAAAATTCCTAACTTCTGGATATGGAATTCCATTCCAGATGGACAAAAATAGCAAAGCTGTAATCAGAATGACTACCTCTGCTGTGAGTCCACCTTAGTCATTTCCTGTTTGTGATTCATGGCCTACTTAAGAGCCCCAAAATAGCTTATGAGGTATATATACTAGAATATCCTTCTGGTATATCTAACCATCAATCGTTAAAGGCTAAGGTAAAACCTTATTCTAATCATTTCAGCTTTCCAGCAGGGCACAGCAATCTAGCTTTTCTTCTTTACTGCCTATTGTTATAAAAAAATATTTTTCCTTTAAATACTGTTTCTTTTTATATTATAGCGAGGATTATTTTTGTTCAAGTTTTGAGTCCATGTTTATCTTCCATATACCAGAAAAATAGGGAAAACAGGAAGAGGCAAAAGAGGAGCAAGCCCAGGCATGCTCCCATGCTACAATATTTAGCTGTATAAGGGATCCTCTCAAGCACAGCTGTCCACTCCGCTGCCTTTAACTCTTTATGGGACAAAATTCTGTATTTTCACTGCCCAGAAAATATACACATTTTTGGCAATCCCTGCTCCTTTCCTTCAAGGCATTCACTCTGAATTTGTTTTCTGCTATCTATAAACAGCAATCATTCTATCATCTGGTCAGTTAAGAAGCACAGGATCTTCAGTATCCTTCCAGTTCAAAGGAGAAGGACGAAGAGATGGAAGCAGTACAGTTTCCATCTGAATCCTCTCCATAGTGGAATTTCTCAAAAATAGGGGAAAGACTTTCTCCATTTTCTCCTGAATGAAAGAATACCTAAATTGACAGTGAATGTCAGCAAGAGCAGACAAGCCTCAACTAGTTACACTTCAAATTCCTATCTTCCCCTACATGCCGGAAAAAAAAAATACAGAGGTGCTTCAAAAGTCTCTCGTGTAAGGCTGAAATTAGTAGTTGCAGCATGATGAATCTCAGCGGAGACAACTGGCTTCAGAATAGGCTCGTAAGGCAGCCAAAATCCATGCTGCACTGTTATGAACATCCTGGATTCTGTATTATGAGAAGAACAATGCTTTGAGTACAGGAGAAATGTGGTTAGAGATCTGTCTCTGAAAAGTGAGGTACAGAAAAGATCAGTAGGGTTATCCAGCAGTTGCCCATCTAAGTTCGGGCTCAGTACACTGAGGCTTTCTTTGGCAGCTTGAGATGAAAGCTTTACCTTGCAGAACTAATGTTTCTATCTGAGTTTATTTTAATAGAGAGAAAAAAAGAGCTCTAGCTCCCTCATGCAGTTCTTCACTGCAATACATTTAAATAAAGCTACGGCACTGTCTCATTTCTACCTGCCTTCACTGACCTGCTTTAGTGCAGAGAAAAAGTTGGCAACTGACACATGCTAAAAGTTGGGCATCAGTCTATATTTTCTTCCAGTAAAGGAAAATTCCTCATGGAATAAAGTGATTCCATCAAAGCTACTTTAATCAGCATATTTTATAATATATACCTAAAGTGTGAGTTCCAGATACACTTATAGACCAAGCTATACATCTTTAAGATGTGTTTTCATAGATCCTGAGGGACTTCACAAAGGCAACACAAGGAAGCAAGAAGCCCAACACTCCGAACCACAAGGCTTAGAGCTACTAGGTGTAACTGATAGCATAAGCAAGCACAGATAACACTCACATCTAAACTGCATGGACATCTAAGCATCTTTCATCCTTGCTTCACTACATTGCTAGAAAGAGGGGAAGAACAGGAAGCTCCACAGTGTCAGGGCAAGCTCAGATGCTGTGAGCAACAGCAGGGGACAACCAACTGCCTGTGGCTATCAGTGACTGCTGTCTGCCTGGAGAGGACTGTCTCTTGCAAACAGGTGGCTGTGCTGTTTTTGCAGCCACTGGCACTTTTGCTCTTGGTTCTTCTATGGGAAGAACGAGGTTGCTCGTTTGGTTGCTTATTGGTTTCAGAGCTGGCAGCTCCTCTTTCTTTTGGTGGCTTTGCAGGGCCTCTTGAATGTGAAATCTCGAGTGAGATTTTCAACAGAACTTGGAAGAATGTAATGGCTGTGGTCTACAGAATTACCGTTGGAAGGGAGAGGAAAAAGTCAAAAAAAAAGATATAATACTATTTATAAAATCAATTACAATTTATAAAATAACTAGACCAAATGTGAAATATCCTGAGAGAAGAGAAGGAGAATGACTGAAGAAATGAGAGACTGAGACTGTGTTCAGGAAAGGTAACACTGTGTGTTTTAAAGAATATTGCTTTTTTTTTTTTCCCTCTGGAAATAAAAAAGAAAATAATTAGTCAAAGCAATTGGCTTATTCCTGTTAAATTCAAAATTTAGCATCTCTTTTCAAACCTAATGCTCAGTGTTACATTTGAGGATGCTCAAGCTATACAAGAAAAGCCACATAGCTATATTCTTGTATAGCTATACAAGCTATACAAGAAAAGTAATTTAGAAGCTCTGAACATTGGGTGATCTATTAAAAGAAGGTTCTAATGGGTTATAGTTACAACAACTTAACACTGCTTGTGAGCATGATACAAGACTAAAAAGGAGCAAACTGCAGTATCAAAACTGGTCTTTAACTCAGCCATTAGCATATGCTGTCTTTTATGTCAAAATTTGTTTCTCAAAGTGAATAATAAATTTCTTCTCCGCTTACTATTTTTTTCCACCTCTGCTGTGATAGCAAAAGATCTGACTGTATTTGCTTAAATAAAAATTGTGAGATAATGTGGAAATATCAAACTGTAAAAGAACTTAAATAGGTAACTCATGGATCCTTTCTCTTTCCTCTCTCCTAGTCAGTAAGCAGTATCACAGGTTTTAACACCATCCTAAATGAAACCCTTGCATGGGATTACAAACCCATTACCACTGCTGTAAACTACTGTGTTTTTTTTTTTTTTATTCTCTCAGTAATGGCTGAGACTACTTTCTGTTCTGGTTCGCTCACCATCCCAAGTCTAAATTCTATATAATTTGTCTGTTTCTTCTCAGTCTCCCTTCCTGGAACTGCTGCATGCGTCTCTTAGTAAAGGCCAATTCTAGCTGCTTAACCAATAGCTTATGCTTATCTTACAAACTGGCAAATGCTAACACAAGTGTTGTCTTTAGTAGTCATTTAAAATATGTCCATAATCAAAGTAAGGAGAAAAGGTATGTTTAAAACTACTGGGATGGCTATACGCTAATGTCCCAGCAACACTGCTGCTAAGCAGGCCAGTTGTAGATACCTTTTCATTCCCTTCTAGTTACAAAGTAAGCAACTCACAGTCCAAAGTACTAGCTATTTCAAGGGGTTCACATTATTTCATACATATTACCTTAGAAAACTTAACCATATTAGCATGTTGTTCAGCCTCTAACTGAGACTTGGTGAACTCTAGCTGCTCCTTCAGTTTATTGATCTCTTCCTGCAATTTGTCTGTCTTTGCGCTCTTCTTCTGTTCTGTTTGAAAGAAATAAAGATTTTAAAGAAAAGTTTGTTGTAACTTTTGAAAATGTGATACTGCAAATGCTTTTCTAGAGTGTTTCAGTAACATCTTCACCAAGTGTGACTCTCAGGCACCATTTCCCCTCCCATATGACTTGCCACAGAAGGCTTTAAATAGGTTGCACTGGACTGCTAACTTTATTCTTAGAGAATGAAAAATAACAGCATTAGTGACTTCTTAAATAGTTTATGAAATATATAGAAGGAAAAGTATCAGGCAAGCATTAACAGAAGTATCACCTAATTTTAACACAGGTTCAAAAAAGACAGATGAAGGATAAAATGAATCCCAATCGTATGATGCTAGTAACATCTAATTTAACTTACTCTAACCAATTTTTGTAATGAATCCATTTGGAATTCAACTTGTCATTTATTTGCAGTAAGTTATATCTTCTGTTTCATGAGGAGTATCACAGTAAAAAGTAGTTTAAAGATATGCAAATTTTGCAACCATTTTTAATCCTGAAACATTTTAACAGCTTACGAAGGATTTACTAGGCTGCTTGTCATTTGGGAATCTGAGTACAAAGCCAAATACTACTTTGGAATAAATTAATCCAGTAATTAGTTTAAGTGGTTTTGCTATCTTTTTTTGCACAGGTGCACCAGACCTCAACATATTTACACATTTCTATACTATTATATTAATTTTCTTGATAATATTAAAGCACATACCAATTTGAGATTCTTCTGGATGACGTCTCAGCATGTGACTTTGCAAAAAGGAATAGTTCATAAAAGCCTTCTCACAAAATTGGCACTAGGAAAAAAAAAAAAAAGGTAACATTTATTACTAACTTTACTGTTAGCAATTTTTGTGTTTGCTAACCACAACAGTTAATGTTTTTAACAGGTTATGGTATTGTCCAGACAATGTCATAAACAGGCAAATTTAATAAAATCTGTTTCAAAAGAATGATGACTAGAATCCTCACAGTGCCAGATTCCCAATAAAATTATTAAAATATTTCTGTTATTTAATGCCTGTCTGTCATGGTCACAGACAGGAATCCCATTGCGCTAGACACTGTACAAACTCTGAACATAAAAGACTGTGACCTGGCAAGTTCAAATTCAGACATAAAATAAAATAGAGATGAGACACATACAGCCAGGTGGAGGAAAATATGCAAAAATTAAGACAACACTGTTCAGCAAAATAACATTGAGTCCAGCCAACCAACAGCCCAAGTATTCTCAAACTTCCTGAAAGTATCACAGCAAAGGAGAGCACACATTGTTGGAATGATCAGTAAAGTTGGGTTTGAGTGCAAACACTGGGTTTGAGTTTTAAGATAAAAGTACTAGAAAGATTGTAGATACATAAAAAGGTCAACTATTTCAGCCCAAAGACAATAACGATAAATAATTTTGTAAGAGAAGATGCATGTGCCCACTAGTACTATACTCAGCAGCTATCTTCTAAAGCATAAAGCTATTTTAATTACGGATCCTATTATTTACTCAGATTTTTAAATTACAACTCCATTTGAGTTCATATTTTCTGTGGCTGGTTAAAACAAAATTTAAACTTGAAGAAAAATTATGTCATAACTAGGAGTTAAAGAGACAGAAAAAATAACACAGATATTATCCCTCTGCAGAGTAGTATCATCAGATTTTTCCTTCTTCCTAGAACACATGTTAGTTGGTGATGGCTGAACAAGTCGGAAAGTCTACATTTAATTAGGCTGATCTAGGGAACAGGAAAATGACTGACTTGCAGTAGAAAAAACTTAGAGACAGAAAACACCTACTAGGCCACTAGCTAAAGCCATAGGCTGTTTTACTGATGCTTTGAAAATGCATCAACATGGATTTTTTTATAAATTACTTCCACTTTTCTTTTAAAAAAATACTTTTTTTGTTAATAAAACTTACTATCTAGAAGCCTTTCCCTAATATCTCATGTAATTTTTTATTTCTTAATGAAATCTTATTACCCTGAGCTGGTATCCTTCTATTCCACTACAAATTCTTCTACCAAGAATATTTATTGATGATAAAGTCAAGCAATGTCTTTAATACTCCTAATCCCCCACTAAATTCTATTACATGTATGAGGAGACACATAAACTGTAGCAGATATCATGCAAGATGGAGTTGCTAATATCTGCTCATAAATCCACTTTTTTTCTCTCTCTCCGAAGTTTCTCTAAGTCCTGTCTTCATTTTGTTTCCTTTTTTTTTCTCTTTTCTGTTAATAAAATGGCTAGAAATTAAAACCACACTACTAAGGCTTTTTGTTTTTAACAGAAAAGAGCTAAAAGAGTTTCTTTTCCCTCTGTACTGCTCTTACAGGCCCAAACTGCCTTTTTTCTATTTTATACTGAAAATCTATATTTAATTTGAGGAACGACTGTTCTCAGACTGTTCTTGCATCACTGCCTTCCCAGCCATCCCTAAAGGGAATTGGGTATTGAAAAAAAAAAAAAAAAAAAAAAACAGAATTTTTATGTTATTAAGATTCAAAGCCTAACAAGGTATAATACAAATGAAGGAACTTTCAGGAAGATGCTTCAGGTGCTTTACCAAGTTCCTTTAGTGCAAACTTAATTTCAAAGAAAAATACTAGAAAAAAATGTGTCCGTTCATTATTGCTTGTCCTGCATTTTAATGGTACATATGGTTGCAAAGAGGAAACTGTCATATTTTAAGCGAAATCTGGATCCTATCCCAGTACAAAAGATTTTCAATTCATCCTGAGAGTACATTCCACTCATTTATGGAGCATTAAAAACAGCTAAGTATTGTAGAACCTGAACCAGACTGCAAAACTCCCTGATTTCTTTAAGTAAAGCAGGGCAGTTCACTCCCCATCTCTGAGACTTTTTTTCACAGCAATATGTTAATAAGACGCCACTACTCATCTGAGTCTGTTCGCCTCATCATAATATCAATGCAAAGACACTTAAAACTGATCTAGCAGATTTAAGATCATGTCATTATAATCAAATTCCCAGACACCATCTAATATTTAAAACACCACTACTGATAGCAAGTAGGCTATTAAATATAAATACCTTACAACAAACACTAAAAAACATGAATTATTGAGACAGATTTTGTTGGATAAATGCAAGAAAGTACTAATGTAAAACGGAAGCTAAGAATTATAGAATGTAGCAAAGAACCAGAAGGGAAGCTGCAGTGTAACAGATTGCACATGATTTATGGAATGAAATTGGCTGTGAAATAATGTTGTCCATTCATGCACAAACTTTATGCCAGTTTGACTTGCTGGTAGAAGAAGAAAGCTCTTACTACAGGAGACAGAATGAACACCGGGAATATCTAGGTTTTAAATCACACAACATTCTTCTTGCAACTACTTTTCAGTGTTAGATGCAAAATGCACCCACGGGTACATACACGATACTCGCAGATTTCAGAATAAAGTACCAAAAAGTGAAAAATTAATATTTAAAACTAAAAGCTCATTATTAAGATGAAGGTATAGCGCAAAAGAGTTTTAAGTTTATGATATTTTATGATAGTATTTCATCGCTTGCATTTGCATTGGTGGTGGACTAAAGCCAATAAACTTGAACCCCAAAACATGGTTACTGCACCTCTCATTAGAAATAAAGTGCATATCTACTAAAAAAATGCAGAAAACTACTTATGGACTTGTTTACAAAACAGCTAAGACTTTAAGGGAACCTGAACTATCCTCTCAGCAACACCAGCAAAACTCCTATTATCAGGCACTGCAGGTCAGCAGATAATCAAGGCTTAGATAATAACATAAGATATATTGCTCACCGAACACACTGCTGACCTGTATTTACAAATCCTAGAAAGAGTTTAATTTAACTCTTGCAATCAGATGAAGAATCCTGACCACCTTAGATTTTTTATCAGTTATTCAGCATCACTCCACAAGCTCACTTATCCAGTGTCTCAGGAATGACCAAAACCAGCCAAACCAAACCATGACTTTAAGTTTGCAGACAGAGACAGAAGGCTGGCCTGAAATACCCTGTCAAGACTGTGTTCAGTCCACGCTTTGCAGATTTCAGGCATTTGGAGCTAGTAAATATTTAAATCAAACTATTGTGCCCAGATCAAAACAAAACCAAACCAAACCAGGAAAACACTCCAAACCAGAGAGCCATGGCATGAGATGTCCAGACACCAGTGCACGAAGCCTCTCCGGCATGACGCAGGAGGACAGACCAGTGGGGGCATGAGCAATGAGCTCACCCTCTGGTGCTCATCACTCCACATCCGAGTCACTCCAAAGTCATGCATGGAGACAGAAACTTGGTGTCTGGGGAAAATGCAGCATGAAAGCCAACACTAGCACAGGCACCTAGGCAGGTCACTGCTCGTCACCAGTTCATGCAGTAGACAAGTGAAGCAAGACAGCGACAGAAAGTGCTAACGCGTTTATTTCAGCATGGCTGTGTGGGGGCACATATGGGACATGTTAGACACGAGAAGTGAATCTACAGAGGAGTTGTTAGCAAAGAGAAGATCTGTAAAATCTGATGTAGCATTCTGCGAAAAATGTGAGGCAGCGGCCAAAAGCCTGTGAAAGACAGAGGTGAAGCAAGAGAGGCACAGGTGACATAGCCTCTTTTTGGGATGTCCCTCATCCCTGCAGCACAAGGAGACAACCATGACCCAAAGAGAGGGGTCATGATGAGCCTTGAAGAGCGACCATGATCCCCAGCGGGCACAGAGCTGGCAAGGCCAAGGCATGAGAGTGATCTCTGTTCTCACCTGGTGGTAGCTGGCCCGGGCCTCCAGCATCATCTGCTGGGTGCTGATCATCTTCTTCCTCCGCCGGCACTCCTCCTTGAGGGCCTTGATCTCCTGCGAGCCGCGGGCCAGCTCCTGGCGCAGCTGGTCGCGCTGCGCATGCGCTGCCTGCAGGGCCTCCTCGAGGCCGCCGAGCTGGGCGCTGAGGTACTCCTGCGAGTGCAGCAAGTACTCGGTGCACAGCTGGGCCAGGCGCAGCAGCTTGAGCAGCAGCGGGTCGGCCGGGCCCTGGCAGTGCGGGCAGCGCTCCCGCTCGGCGCTGCAGAACGTCACGTGGCCCAGGTGCTCCTGCAGCGTGGCCACGTCGCCCTCGCGGCACACGCGGCCCACGTCCACAGCGCTCAGGCGGCGCCACTCGGGGCTCTCGTGGCGCGCGCGGAACTGGAAGGCGGGGAAGGGCGCCGGACCCGCTCCCGCCGTTGCTGCCGCCGGGTAGTAGGCGCGCTCAGTGAAGGGCTGTGGAGAGACGCCGCCGCTCAGACAGGACCGGCGGGACCCAGCGCGGCGCTGCTTACCGTGCCTGTGCTTACCATGGCCGGCCGGCCGCCGCGGGGCTGCCGCTGCCTCCTGAGCTCCCGCGTCCTCCGTGTTGCTATGGCAGCTCCGTCCCGGCCGTCCCTGCGGGAAGAGCGGAGTGACGAGCTGGCAGCGCCCACCAGGAACCCTCTCCCCTGCCCTCACAGTGCTCGTCCTCGTCTCCCCCAGCCCTCGGCGCAGTGCTGGGGGGGCTCTGCCCATCCTCCTGGCTGCGCCTCGCTCCCCAGCCCATGCCTGCGGCCAGGCACGGGCCCACCCGCCTCCCAACGACCCCAACGATCCCAGCTTCCCCCTTCAGTTGGCTCTGTGCTCGGGACCACGCTCTGCTCACACCAACACGCATGGATGCGGTACCACCGCGCGCCCGCCTGCCCGCCTCTGGTGACCGCACAGCCCCTGCCTCACCCGGACTCCCTGCCACACCTCCAGCATCCCCAAGCACTTCACCCCCAAAGCATCTCACGGCCGGTGTGTGTATACACCAGTGTCACCCCGAACAACTCCCTTCACAGGTGCCCAACGACTGGTACCTGTCTCTCTGCCTCACTGCAATTTCCAGATGTTCCCATTCCCTTTTTCTTCCATGGTGGCTTTAAAATTTGTCTTCAGAAACAAACACCCTTGCACTCCACCATGCTACATTATCCTATTCCCTGACTCACCCTTAACACTCTTCTCCACAACCTTCTTTTCCTGCTGCTACTTCTTAGCATTTCAGACCCCTGTGCTGCCCCTGCCGCATCACCCACGCTCCACATTTACATCTATACCTTTGTGTCCCTTCCCTGCACACTTAGCTTCTCATCCCTCCGGTCATTCTAATTTACACTCTTCTCGAGTATTCACACAGCACATACTTGATAACCTGTCAAGCGGTTGGCAACCTGTTGGATGGCGGCACTATTCTCCTAGTGAAACCATTCTTGCTAGTATCCCACCAGATAGCAAGTTGTGGCCACTGCTTCATGTTATACTGTCTGCTACTACCAAGAAACATTTGGCTCTGACATTCCGGCAGCTGTAAGCTACTCTTAATGCTACCCCTTCCTCCTCCTCACCAAACTGAAGAGGAGGCAACCTCTCTTTGAAGATTATTTGCCATCTGGTTGGCGCTCGTTCTGCCCCCTCTGGTATCTCCACATGCCTCATGTCCCCCTCAATGTGAGATTCCTACCTTCAGCCATCTCCTAGAAACACTCCAGATGCAACTCCCAAATGAACTCCACTTCACACCTGCGTATTTTGCATTCTCCCTCCACTACGAGCTGTATCATGACCACAGTGAGGGCACAACACCCACCCACACAAGCAACAGCAGCACTGCTGCACACGCTAGTGCAAGGAGAGCCTCCCTCAGGCCCCACAACCCCGGCACGTGGCACCAACACCGCACGCGCTGCCATGAGACCCAGGCCTTTCCTCTGACCCTCTGGTATCTATCAAAACCCTTACCACATGACACATGAGAAGGACCCAAATCCGTCTCAGGAATGGTTAGGCATTCACTTCAACAACTGAGAGTCCCAAATGCTACTGGGCTCCCTCATTCTTCAGTCTCACTTCTCCCTACGCACGTGGGGAAACATGAAAGAAAAGCCGTTCTTTCCATAGCCAGGGGAAAACAGGAAAACATCTCTCTTGCTTCGTCCATGCATATAAAAAGTTACATCCTTTCATTTCTCCACTTTTGTGCAAAAGTTTAGGATCAGTCCTCCCGAGAATACATCCAGGCACACCATCAATCTACCAAATGGACTTCAGGACACTGGGAGTTTGAACAGGTAGGTTGGTAATATTTGCAAAGGTTACTAAGCCCTGCTGTCTGTTGACCTGAGCTGCCCTAGAAGGCAATATTCCAAAATAATTGGCACTATAATTCATTTTTTTGAACACTTAGCCTTGAGTCTACTAGTGGCACTTTACTGCAATACCTCAAGTTCAGGCAACAGCCCCGGGAGATACCCCAGTATCTTCCATCACTTACCATGACTTTTTTTAAATTTAGGAAAAGTATCTGCAGAGAGGCTATAAAATCAAAATTTTAACAAAATGAAACTGCAATCTCAGGAAAGCGGCAAATGAGGCAGCAGTGAGGAAATTCTGTGATCTGATTCCCAACTCACCACTATCCAGCACAGGCAGAATTTACATGCACAGCTATGGCGTGCATATGCAAATACACCGAGCATCACTTTTCACCTTTCATCTGAGATGTGCTGTGTTTGAAGCACCGCAGTATAACACTGCAGTCTTCTCCTGCAACAAAACATTTTTTGCCACCTCATTTTTTTTTTTCCCATGAACAGGGCCTCTGGCAATTGCTACGTTTGAAGATATTTATTTAGTATTCTTGCTATATATCAAATATAGCTCTGCGTAGGTTATCAGCGAACTTTACACTGCTCTGACACCCAAAACAGTTAGAAAATATTCTGCTAATTTCCTTTACAGCTATTTGTATTATATTGCAGACCCTACTCCATTTACAGAGCATAAATACACTCGCATTTATAAACAGCTAAATTTAAAAAATAATGCTCAAATACTTAAGAAAAATAGCATCTGTCCAAAATGTCTTTAATGTTCCTTCCAACATCTTGGAAAATGTAAATTAGGGTTTTTCCTCATCAAGGAGCTGTTAAGTACTAAAGTATTAAGTAGTAAAGTGAAATATTTCTCCCAAACATCTCTGAGCCTTACATGGGCTCTTTAACATATCTAGCAGAAATATCTATTCACAGAAAACATGCACATTTTGTCTTTTTCTTTGCTATGCATGTAGAAGGACCCTGAAAAAGAATGCATGAAATACTTTAATTCATAGATGCACTTTTAAAAAAAAATGTTACACCAGCAACCAGCAAAGTAAAACAGATTTACGGACATGCTTAATTTCCTCGACTGACATATTTAGTTGGGAATATCCTTACTGAGTTTCCTACCGCTTTAATTCCATCTGTTTTCACTGAATGCAATGTTGATGCACATTGCATCATCATAAAACAGAAAAGGAGACCAAAAGAAACGTTGTTAGGGCATCTGTCCACGGTGCCCCCTTAGGTCACTCAGGAGGGGGAGGGGGCAGTGGAAGGACACTGGGAAGGACAGAAGGATAGGAGAAGACAGAAGAAATATG